>BLSH010000513.1:556146-569065 GCA_018402905.1 Glandirana rugosa
ACAGGTATATGATGGAGTCGGACAGTATATAGACAGGCTGGGGTAGTATAGGGACAGGCTGGGGTAGTATATGGACAGGCTGGAGTAGTATATGGACAGGCTGGGGTAGTATATGTACAGGCTGGGGTAGTATATGGAAAGGCTGGAGTAGTATATAGACAGGATGGGGTAGTATATGGACAGGCTGGGGTAGTATATGGACAGGCTGGGGTAGTATATGGAAAGGCTGGAGTAGTATATAGACAGGCTGGGGTAGTATATGGACAGGCTGGGGTAGTATATGGAAAGGCTGGGGTAGTATATAGACAGGCTGGGGTAGTATATGGACAGGCTGGGGTAGTATAGGGACAGGCTGAGGTAGTATATGGACAGGCTGGGGTAGTATATGGACAGGCTGGGGTAGTATATAGACAGGCTGGGGTAGTATATGGGCAGGGGCTGGACGCCCTGGGCAGAAGTGCACCCTAGGCGGCTGCCTACTCCGCCTAGTGGTAGAGCTGGCACTGCCTTCAGGCAATAGTAAACCAAATGGTTTGAATCACAAGACAGGCAAACAGAGTTAGAAATATTTTGCCATGTGAAACAGTTCACATTAAAGTATTGTAACTGATTTTAAGCTGTTTGGTTGAAGTTCTGCTTTGGTTTCTGAGAAGGCAGAAAGAAAAGACTTCAAATGTGATTTAAGATGTACTTTTTGTTGCTTGCCTGCATTTCAGGTTCAGCAGTCCCTCATGAGGCTGAGCATTCACTCCTCCCTGGTAGAGGATTCCTGTGTTTTATTGCATCTGCTCAACCCTGATGTATCTTTATAGTGCAGCCTCTCCCGCTGGTCTCTCCTGGTACTGCACTCTGGGGTCCTGCTAAATGTCTGGCAGATTAAAACAAAGGGCAAGTCAGCAGGCTGTGTATTCAGACATTAATCCATTCACAGTGTGGGAAATTCAGGTAATAATAAATGATAATGAAAAGGGATTAAGCCATTCTTTCATTAAATGACACATATAAGACACCTTAGAAGCATATTTTTTTTAAAGCATCCAGGGACACCTGATTAACTGTTCCTTGAGTGTCATCCTGTTTTCTAGGAGCCCCGAGTTCAACTTGGCCACCCATTACTTGAAAAAAAATATTCTAACATAGCCTCCTGTAAAACAAGATTCTTCATACTCACCTCTCTAGAGGTGGGCAAGTCCTCATTTCACTCTTTAAAAGCTACAGCCTCAAAGGAACCCTCACATCCTAAACACTTCCAGGAATATATATTAGACATGTGCAATTTGATTTGTTTTGCTATAAAATCTGAAAACGTTTTAATTATTTGGAGATTCGTATGTATCCGAATCTCTGAATGAAATAGCAATGAATTTCATTTTGTATATTAGTTTTCTAACAAATTCCAAATTTTCAGTATGATTTAAATTCAAATCGGTCGAAAAATGATAGACCGATTTGAATTTTGTGTGAAGAATAGCTGGTTGGGAACGGGCCAGGCTCATCAACGGGCTTTCCCACTGACAGCTGAAATGTAAACAAAGGAATGCCAGCAATTAAAAATTCTGAAAAAGAAACCAGTGTGGGGTCCCCCCCAATTCATACCAGGCCCTTTGGGTCTGGTATAGATTTTAAGGGGAACCCCATGCCAAAATTTAAAAAACATTGCATGGGTTCCCCCCCCCAAATCCATACCAGACCCTTATCCGAGTATAGTGCCCCCCCTCCTGAACCATACCAGGCTACATGCTCTCAACTTGGGGGGGTACTTTGGGGCATGTTGATGGGGACAAAGGTCTCTTCCCCACAACCCTGGCTGATGATTGTGGGTGTGTGCGGGTGGGGGGCTTATTCAGAATCTGGTAGCCCCCTTTAACAGGGGGGTCCCAGATCTCGCCCCCCCCATGTGAAAACGAATGGGGTACATTGTACCTCTACCCATTCACCCAAAAAGTGTAAAAAGTGAGTAAAGACACAAGTTTTTGACAAGTTCTTTATTAAAAAAAAAAAAAAAAATGTCCCCTGGTGTAGATCCATCATCAAGCACGACGCCTGCTGGACCTGAAAACAAAACAAAAAAACCCCTCTGGTCTCGTTGAAGGCTTGCAATAAACCATTCCATCAATCCATTATTTAAATTCAAATAATCCATTGCGTATCCCATAATGACAAAGTGAAAACAGGATTTTACAAATGTTTGCAAATGTATGAAAAAGGAAAAACTGAAATATCAGATTGGCATAAGTATTCGGACCCTTTGCAACAACACTTCAAATTTAGCTCAGGTGTCTCCCATTTCTCTAGATCGTTGCTGTGATGTTTATAGACCTTGATTGGTAAATTAAATTGAATGGACATGATTTGGAAAGGCACACACCTCTCTATAAAATGCCTCACAGCTTACAATGCATACAGTGCTGTATCAGAGCAAAAGCCATGAGGTCAAAGGAACTGCCTGCAGAGCTCAAAGACAGGATAATTGCAATGCACAGATTTTGGGAAGTGTGCAAAAAAATTCTGCTGCAGTGAAGGTTCCCAAGAGCACAGTGACCTCCATCATTTTCAAATGGAAGACATTTGGCACAACCAGGACTCTTGCAAGAGCTGGTTACCCGGTCAACCTGAGCAATTGGGGGAGAAGGGCCTTAGTAAAAGAAGAGAGTGCAAAAAACATGAAAGCTCGCTTGGAGTTTGCAAAAGAGCACATGAAGGAATCTCAGACTGTGAGGAACAAGATTCTCTGGTCTGATGAAACCAAGAGTTAATTGTTTGGCCTCTATTTGGCCTCTAATTCTAAATGTTATGTCTGGATGAAACCAGGCACCGCTCATCACCTGCCCATTACCATTCCAACAGTGAAGCATGGTGGTGGCAGCATCATGCTGTGGGGGCGTTTTTCAGCAGCAGGAAATGTGAGACTGGTCAGGGTAGAGGGAAATCTGAATGGAGCAAAGTACAGAGATTTCCTCAATAAAAACCAGCGTTCAGGACCTCATACTGGGCCGAAGGTTCATCTTCCAACATGACACCAATCCTATGCACGCAGCCCAGGCAACACAGGAATGGTTTAGGGACAATTCTGTGAATGTCCTAGAGTGGCCCAGCCAGTGTCCTGACTTGAACCCTATTGAACAGAGATGTTTTAGAGACTTGAAAATGGCTGTCCACTGATGGGCCCCATCCAACCTGACTGAGCTTGAAAGGATTGGCAAAGAAGAATGGCAGAAAATCCTCCAATCTAGCTGTGCGAAGGTTGTTGCATCATACCCAGAATGACTTGGGGCTGTAATTGCTGCCAAAGGTGCTTCAACAAAGCACTGAGTAAAGGGTCTGAATACATGTGATATTTCAGCTCTTTTTATTTTTAATAAATTCAGACATTTCTAAAATTCTGTTTTCACTTTGTCATTATGGGATACTGAGTGTAGAAAAATGAAGTGAAGGGAGTCTGAATACTTTATGAATGCACTGTAGCTTTGAACACTGAATTTCTTCTACCAGTTCTTCTACACACATTACACTTTACACTGCCGAAAGGCATAGATGAAAGCTGCTAGTTGAATGTACTGCTGCTCACAGGTGAGCCGTTTCAGCTACTAGATCCAGGAACCAATGGACGAGGCGGGGTGCAAGCCCTGTCACTGCAGCAGCATGTCAGGTAGAAAGAAGATAGGATTGGCTGCAGTTCCTTTATTCAATAGTGTAAAAGCACAAAACAGGTACAGGCAGAGGAAGATCAAGTAGGTAGACGTGTTTCACACTATATGAGTGCTTTATCAATATCATCAGATTAAAGCTGCTGTACATTTTGTGAGGCCTCTCACATCTGTGGTCAAGGCCCAGTCCATAGGAGGGACTTAGGATCCCTGCCACTTAGAGGGTTAACATACACTTTAAGAATTCACTCTCACTCTCTGCTCCCAGTAAATCAGACCAAACAATTCACTTAACCAGCAGCTCTGTTTACAGAAGTTGGCATAGACATAGTTTCTTTTCAAACAGTTTTCCCTCAATTACATGGTAATGCTTCAGTTTCACAATGGCAGAGTTGCTATTTAACATTAGGCAGGGTTTTGGGATATGCTGTGGTGTCTCATACCTTTAGCTCATACTAGCTCCAAAATTAACGTAACATGGCTCTTTAACAGTCCCATTCCTGGGTCACACCAAGGGGTAATCCCTCTAATGTAGAACTCTACATCTCTCTGTGAATGGTCCTTCTCACTCCCAGGGCCACCCACTGGGCCAAGTGCTTCCTGCTTAAATACCCTTGCTATGGGAAGGTGCACATGCCAAATGGCAGACAAACTGCAGCATAATAACCCTTGCATCACTGTACAGTAACAATACACAAATGACATTTACGGTACTGTGACAAAACGCGGGTGTCATACCACTGCCCTTTATACCAACCTGTGACAAAAGACTAATCAACCTCACACCGCGCTGTCACTTATGCAACAATGCCACTCTCAGTCCCACACTGCACAAAGATTTTCCAGTTTGCAGGACCACAATTTAGGTTCCAAGTGACTGACAGCGATTGTTTCTTTAAACTGCAACCAGCCAACTTTAACGAAGAGTTGGAACCTCCACAAGATTAGCAATACAATTGTGATTTTAAAATAAATGTCTGTACACACACATTGTCACCAGAGACAGGCATATTCAGAGATTTATCATATACAATAGCACTCTTCAAGAGACACAAAAGCCTTGGAGCCAATTTCAACACTTTTCAAAATAGGGTTTAATTTATAAAGGTCAAAATGGTGCAACTAAAATATTTACAGAAAAAAGGGTGTTACAAAGAAACAAAGAGACAATACAGCAACAGAGAAGAAATAAAAAGAAAAGAAAACTTGCAATGTCCTGTTTCAACAGATTTGAGTCCGTGAGCACAATGATCAATTGGCTCTCATAAATTGACAGGTCTTCTTTTCTTGATGGTACACAAGAGCTACCACTATGTGTTGGCCTTCCCCTTTTCTCTGGTATCAAAGGGGCGTTGGAAGAGGCCATCTGACCAATTAAGCATCTGAGGAGGGTTGCTGGGATGCCACCAAATTTATGAACAGGTCTCAGATACAGTTTTCTATAGCTCTTCATATCTCTGAACACCTATCATTTACAGGTGGCTAACATGCATATTATTGTCCCACATGCAATTAACTTTGAAATGGCTATAAATATGTTAGGTCTCAGATGCCCAGTTCTCCTAGGGGAGGAATTGGGCTGGTTCTGCTCCCGATACTCTTAGATTAATGATGTCCGGGCTCAAAACGCTACAAATTAACTGAGGAAGGTAAATATGTCTATATCCTGGCTGTGCTATTATTATTTCATGGGTTATGAAATATAATGAAGTTTTAGAGCCTTGGCTGCTAACCAGTCAGGGATGTGTATTGCAACAGAATTTCTGATAGGGGGAAGAGCTGCAAATGTCTGGAAAAACTCCAGTCACTCAAGCTTGCAAGAGTGATGGTTTTATTAGGGTTTCCAGGTGGAAATGTCGATTTCTTTAATGGTAAGGGTCTGTGCGTGTCCGATAAATAGACTGATAAGGACCAGGCATCAGTAAACAGTTTGTGTATTGTATAACTGAAAGTAAAGGGAGGGGTTAAGGTCACTGTGGTTATGCCTTTCACATGACAACATGGCTGAAATGGATGTCGCATTCAGCTTTTCATGGGCCCAATGCGCACAACCATTACAGGTACCTGCCTACATACCTGCCCAAATAAATCCCCATCTCTTTTGCGGGCACTGGTGGCCAATGGTAGTTCCTGTGCACCAGATGCTTTGTGAAGTGACTGAATGGCTCATCATGCATGGGGCACTCAATACAAGGAGAATCTTTCCACCATGAGCTGGCTGGTGTTCAGTGGGCATTCTTGAAGGACAGGCTGGGTAAGTGGGCTACAGGCATATGGTTGACCTGAGGTACTGATTAATTGGGCTTTAGCAGCATGGTTTAAACATTGGAATGGTGAGGGAGAAGGAGAGTGGCCATGAGCCACGAGCAGACAGTTCAGATTTTAAGCTGAATATTTGTTAAACAAATTCTAGCGCAACATATGTGTTTTCATTTGTTGCATTATCAATTTTGAAAAAATCTTCCGTTTTTTAAAGTCAGGACTTATTGTCTTATTAATAAAATGCGGAATATGTTTATTTTATGTAACTAAATGCATAAATAAAGAAAAAAATACCATGGGAACAGTGATGTTACTATAGATATATTCACTGGGGATTTAAAACATATTGCAGTACACAGTTAGTTGAAGTGAATAGATATTGACTTATTTAATTTGATCTAGAAAACCTTCGGTAATAGGCTTAGATTTGCAAATAGTTGAATTTATTAAAGTCTCTGAGAGTTATGGCTGCATCCTGATTTAGCTTAGTGAATACGGCTACTGTGTAGGCGTATTTACTAACCAATGACACCATAAAGTGGAATTATGGACAAAAGCAAAAAATTACATATTTGATAAAGTCTATCAATAGCATTAGCATTACCTCCCTGTCACTTAGTATTATTACCTGTTCATCCAGCCAGTAGATCTGTTATTGCTTTGCTTCCTTATGGTGACAACGCTTTTCATTCTACTATGAAAACACTGCATCATTGTTACCCTGTGGACAGTGTAGTTTTATATGGACATACTGTATAGTTTTATATGGACTCTAAGTAAGCAGGATAGAAATGAAAAGCAAACTCATGCTATCAAAATTTTAGGCAGCGACAGCAACAGTCTTTTTTTTAACTAACTATTTCTCAAATGAAAGTTCAAGTTAGAAATGTTCAATACATGTTATTAACTCCTTAATCAAACATACTAGTTTTGCTTTCTCCAGTGTTTTTAATTCAATTCTGCCTACTTGAGCACGTGCTTTGTAACCTACATTCAAGGTATGCCACTAATGACAACTGTCACAGTGACCAGTGTTCTTATGTCAGCTCTCAGCCGATCTTTCAGTTCCTTAAAAGTCTGGGGTCATAGCTGGTCATGTGTACAGCACAAAGGCAACTGCAGATCAAAATAGAGGCTAAGATGGCACCATCAGGGGAGGGCTGGCAACCTTAGGCCTGGGGGGCAAGTCCAGTCAAGTGGCCCATTGAACCACTGAACCACAGGCCAGCTCCCAGCAGGACCCACGGGTCCACGGGCGGCTCCCAGCAGGACCCAAAGGCCATGGCCAGCTCCCAGCATGACCCATAGGCCATGGCCAGCTCCCAGCCGGACCCAGAGGCCATGGCCAGCTCCCAGCTGGGCCCACAGGCCATGGCCAGCTCCCAGCTGGACCCACAGGCCATGGCCAGCTCCCAGCTGGACCCACAGGCCATGGCCAGCTCCCAGCTGGACCCACAGGCCATGGCTAGCTCCCAGCAGGACCCACAGGCCATGGCCAGCTCCCAGCAGGACCCACAGGCCATGGCCAGCTCCCAGCAGGACTCACAGGCCATGGCCAGCTCCCAGCAGGACCCACAGGCCATGTCCAGCTCCCAGCAGGACCCAGAGGCCAGCAGGAGCCACAGGTGATGGTCAGAAGGATCCACAGGCCATGGCAAGCAAGACCCACAGACCATAGCCAGCTCCCAGCAGAACCCCCAGGCCATGGCCAGCAGGACTCACAGGCCATGGCCAGCAGGACCCACAGCGATCTCATGGGGAGCAGAACCAACAGGCCATGGCCAGTACAGGACTTGACAGCCAGACAGTCTTAAGGGCTATTTCCTAGTTTGAGGTTACTGAGTGGGCAGGGTAAATTGGGAGTATTGGGGGAGTGTGATGTAGGGGTCATCTGGGGGTGTCAGGGTCTCTTACCTCAGCGATGCCATTGGCAGCTCAGCAGATGCTTGCACGGCCTCCTGGGGGGGGCGATGACAACTTCAAGTTGCAGCCAGCATCCAGACCGGGCCAGTCACGCCTTGCCTCTGCCTGCCTCCAGTCCAAAGACTCCGGGATCGTAGTGGAAAAGTAAGCTGCTCTCAGTCAGTTAGTTGTTCTCTCTATGACTGTCTCTATAAAAACTTCAGGTTGCACTGTTGCAGGCTTGCAGAGAGGTCGGAGGCTGGGGAGAGGTCGGAGGCTGGGGAGAGGTCAGAGGCTACAGAGAGGTCAGAGGCTGGGGAGAGGTCAGAGGCTACAGAAAGGTCGGAGGCTACAGAGAGGTCAGAGGCTGGGGAGGTCAGAAGCTGCAGAGAGGTCAGAGGCTGTGGAAAGGTCAGAGGCCGGGGAGAGGTCATAGCCTGGGGAGAGGTCAGAGCCTGGGGAGGTCAGAGGCTGGTGAGGTCAGAGGCTGGTGTGGTCAGAGGCTGCAGAGAGGTCAGAGGCTGCAGAGAGGTCAGAGGCTGGGGAGGTCAGATGATGTAGAGAGGTCAGAGGCTGCAGAGAGGTCAGAGGCCAGGGAGGTCAGAGGCCAGGGAAGTCAGAGGCTTCAGAGAGGTCGGAGGCTGCAGAGAGGTCAGAGGCTGTAGAGAGGTCAGAGCCTGGGGAGGTCAAAGGCTGCAGAGAGGTCAGAGGCTGGGGTGGGCAGAGGCTTCAGAGAGGTCAGAGGATGCAGAGAGGTCAGAGGCTGGGGAGGTCAAAGGCTGCAGAGAGGTCAGAGGCTGGGGAGGTCAGAGGCTGGGGAGGTCAGATGCTGTAGAGAGGTCAGAGGCTGGGGAGGTCAGATGCTGTAGAGAGGTCAGATGCTGGGGAGGTCAGAGGCTGGGGAGGTCAGAGGCTGGGGAGAGGTCAGAGGTTGGGGAGGAGGGGACGGGTCCGGTCTTCTTACCCGGCCGTAACAGGAGTCTCATGCTACTGTCTGCAGCCTGAACTTTTAAAAACCGCCTGGCTGGGTGGCTGCCCTGGGGCCGCTTCAAGGGAAGCGGTGTGACGGTGTCTGGAAAAATATAGCCGCTGGGCCGTACCGCACTGATCGCGACTCAATACTTTTAAAAGTCATGTCAGTGCGCATGCGCCCGGCTTCCCGGAAATAGCCGAACGTGTATCTGCTTTCCCGAGCCCGTTCTGAAGCTAGCCGGGCTCGGGAAAGCCTGTATACGTTCGACTATTTTCGGGAGGGTGGGGCGCATGCACACTGACATGATGGCGCCGGGCGGCGCCACTTTTAAAAGTACAGAGTCGCGATCAGTGCGGCACAGCCCCGCGGCTATATTTTTCTCCCGCTGCTCTGAAGACAAGGAGTTGTAGATCCTGGCTGCTGCGCGCCGCTGCTCAGTTCTCTCCACCCACCGCCAATAGGAACTTGAGCGCGGTCCGGACTACAACTCCCGGAATGCAGTGCGGGAGCAACACAGCCAATCGGCAGCCGCTGCAGACTAGTCAATGTAAAAAAAAAAATGTCAGCAGACAGCGGCCGTTTTCAACATTAAGTTAGACGGCCTGGGGGGAAATTTCCATCTTGCTCCCCGGCCCAGCCCGCCCCTGGGCACCATCCTAGGCAGATAGGAGAGTTTAGTTCTGCTCCAAGTAATATGAATAAAAGTTGATTGTTGTAAGTACCTTTGTCAGTATAACAGTTTTTCCTAACACCTGTAATGCCTCGTACACACGGTGAGATGGTCGTATGACCGCACGTTTACCTTTTGCCCAAAATCTGCAGTTGGCTGTTGAGTCAAGTAATCGTAAAACAAAGCTTCAACAAGCCGAACGTAGTGACGTGTTAAGAGCGTATAAAGAGGAAGTTCAGGTGCATGTGATTTGTTAATTAGGAACATAGGTTTACACCAACGGACACTTCCAGGCGTTCCTGACTTCAGAGCATGCGTGGTTTGCACGTACAGCTTTGTTGGCCCAACTTCTCTGTACACGCGATTCAACAGTCGTACGATGCCTTTTTGTACAACAAAAGTTTTCTAGTCTGCTCATGCAACTTCTGTTGTACGACCGTCGCACGTCGGCTGTTGTAATCGCACGTACTAACGGTCAGATGATCGTACGGCTGTTGTACGACCATTGCACCATGTGTACGGGCCTTTACTGTCAATTTTGCTGGCCTCTGTGGCCTGAATGTAAAGGTGGAGAAAAATAAAATAAAACGCATTTTTAGCACAGTGGATAACTGTGTGGATTAGCACTTCTGCCTACCAGCACTAGGGTTTTTGGTTTGAATTACAACCACGGCACTACTTGCCTGTAGTTTGCATGTACTCCCTGTGCCTGTACATGTAGTTCTTTGTCCCATCTTCCTAGGTGGCCAAATCACTGGCTGAGAAGTCGGGCAGGATGCCCCCTTGGCACAGGGCAGCCGACACTGCATTTAGCAAGGAGATGACTGCTTTGCTTTGTAACGCAGAGAGAGCTGTAGACAGTTTGTCAGGACCCAGATCTGAAATTGCAACCTCCGCTGTGTGTGGTAGTATCTCTTCTTGCTGAGCCACCTGAGATTCTGGAGTGCTCCTGCTTGATTCCTTAGACAACCTTGCCATGTGTCTTGTTTCTCTTGAACCTTGAACCCTTTGCTCCTTCCACAAACTTCCTATTTAAGCCATGCCCTTGAACTTCCTGTTTGCCAGATTATTATGCTCTCTTCAGCCAGTATCTCGCTCTTGTCACTCCTGTTGCCATCCGGATCTTTGATACTAATTGTTACTGACCTTTCACTTGTTCTTCGACCATACTTCCTCTTGATCCCAGACTTCAAGCACTTTTTGCCGACCTTTGGCTTGTTTACTGACTATGCATCTTCTTGATTCTTACCTGCTATATCTGCTACTGGACCCTGGCTTGCTCACAGATCCCGAGGACCATAACCTGGTACAAACTCACAAGAAAAACCCATGTCCACCATCAGGAGCTCTGGAGAATACTGGCCACCAGTGCTTAAACCCCGCACCTTGGATGAGCTCACATCATTCACTAGGGTGACCTGATTGTATACCTATCCTGTTGGTCTGTGGGGGGCCTCTCTACTGCTATAGCTACAGGTCTCCAAGCCTGACCCCTGACCATGACACAGTTGCTGACTATCAAAGCAGCTGTCTTCTAGCTGCAATGTCAAAAAAGTGTGCCAAGGGGTGCAAGCACTGTTTGATATTGCAACTGGTGTTTTAGGGCGCCTAGAAAGATATGATGAAGTACTAAGAGTACTTAGTACTTAGCAAACATAACAGGAGGACCTTCCTCAATTAAAGCTTTCTCTTATTAGTAAAATGAAACTTTAACAAGTTTCTGTCCTTTCAGAATATGTGCCCTGCCCTTGTGTATTCCCTTATGGCACCGAGAGATATTACATTGAGGTTGATTGTGCAAACACTAACCCAGCTGCTGGATGGTGATCATTCCTAGGACAACAGGAAAAGTCATACTTTTTGGGTGGGTAATAAAGAGCTTTGTAGGGGCTTATTATGTCAAGAGAGAACAATCTATGAGGATGGGTTGTTTCCTTATAGCTGAATGTATAAAAGTGTATTCTTACTTGAATCTTGCTATCATTTGTATATTTCTTCCAGATCTGTGCAGTAAATATCCAGTGTGAAACTTTGTCTCTGTGTGGGAACTTCCTGTAATAAAGAGCGGTCACTGCAGCACCCTCTTCTTGTGCAGGGTGACTGATTTGGGGTCTTATCCCTCCATAAAGAATACCTGTCACTGCGTATTACTGTCACAAGGGATGTTTACATTCCTTGTGACAGCAATAAAAGTAATCAGAATTTATTTTCTTAAAAGTGACAGTGTAAAATAAATAAGAAAAAAAAAAGTAAAGCGCCCCATCCCTCTGTGTTCGCGCACAGAAGCGAACACATACGTAAGTCGTGCCCGCAAATGTAAACAGTGTTCAAACCACACATGTGAGGTATCGCTGCGATTGTTAGAGCGAGAGCAATCATTTTAGAACAAGACCTCCTCTGAGATTTTTACAGCGTCACCTATAAAGATTTTTAAGCAGTTCCCTACCAACTCATAGTAAAATGACGTCGGCAGGGACTGTTCCTCGATCCGGGAGGACTTCATATGACGTCCTCCGCTTCTCGCCGCTACTGCGGGCCCCCAGGGGCCCGCACAGCGGCGATCGCGGATCGCTCGTCTGCCAGGGGTATTGTGTCCTCCCCAGATCGGGGTAAAGAGACAATAAAATTGGCTCTTTACCCCGTGTCCGGCTGTGTCCAATCACAGCCGGTCACAAACAAGCCTCACGTGCACGCCGCTCGTGCGCGCCCCCGGGGGCGCGCAGCGCGGCGATCGGAGCTGAGGCTTGTCCCTCGGACAAAGCCCAGCTCCGATCCGTGCAAAGAGCCAATAGATTTGGCTCTTTACCACGTGACCGGCTGTGTCAATCACAGCCGGTCATGTGATGTAAACAAACCACGATAACGAGCTGTTCCCGCGGTTCTCCCTGTCACACACCGATCGTGTGTGACAGGGAGATTGCGGTAACAGCTCGTTACCGCTTACTGTACACCAAGCACACTGATCCCCCCCCAATAAAGAGGACCTGTCACCACCCCATCAGAGTACCTGTCACAGTCCATCTGAGTACCTGTCACCTGTCCATCAAAGTACCCGAGTACCTGTCACCTGTCCATCAGAGTACCCGAGTACCTGTCACCTTTCCATCAGAGTACCCGAGTACCTGTCACGTGCCCATCAGAGTACCCGAGTACCTGTCACCTGTCCATCAAAGTACCCGAGTACCTGTCACCTGCCCATCAAAGTACCCGAGTACCTGTCACCTGTCCATCAGAGTACCCGAGTACCTGTCACCTGCCCATCAAAGTACCCGAGTACCTGTCACCTGTCCATCAGAGTACCCGAGTACCTGTCACCTGCCCATCAAAGTACCCGAGTACCTGTCACCAGCCCATCAGAGTACCTGAGTACCTGTCACCAGACCATCAGAGTACCTGAGTACCTGTCACCAGACCATCAGAGTACCTGAGTATCTGTCACCAGACCATCAGAGTACCCGAGTACCT
>BLSH010000513.1:569075-598327 GCA_018402905.1 Glandirana rugosa
TTGCACCTTTCTTTTACTTTTGCGAAAATAAAAATGTGTTTCACCAGTTAAATATTCTATAAAGATTGTGTATCGTACGTGTATCGTTTTTAATGGGGGGTTTTATATAAGACGATGAACAGGACTCATACCGCTATGGTGTACACACTCTGAAAAAGTGTGGGACCGGTGTATGTCTCCGGCTTGTACATCCCTCGTGGCAGTCCGCAAGATCCTCGTATTTAATGTGTATTTTAAAGTAAGTATAGATAGTGTGAAAACTTCCGGAGCCCCGTGGTCCTGTCACCTTAATGGGGGTTTTACTGGGGTAAAACCTTTCGTTTGTCTGCAGCCCATGCCTCATAGAATATACCTCGGGTGTTTGCTTTCCAAAATGGGGTCATTTTGGGGGTAATTCCACTGTCCTGGTGCCCCGAGGCCTTCAAAAGTGTGATAGATATGAATGAAATTTTATGTGTAATTTATGCTCCTAGAACGCCTGACGGTGCTCCCTACATGTTCGGCCTCTGTATGTGGCCAGGGTGTGAAAAAGTCTCACACATGTGGTATCGCCATACTCAGGACAAGTAGCAGAATATATTTTGGGGGGTAATTTTTGCTATGTGCATGCTATGTGTTAGAAATATCTTATAAATTGACCACTTTGTGTAAAAATAAAAGCGTTTTCATTTTCTTTCCACGTTTTTCCAAGACTTTTGAAAAAAAATGAACCATTCAAAAAATTCATAATGCCTCATAGAATATACATTGGGGTGTTTGCTTTCCAAAATGGGGTCATTTTGTGGGTAATTCCATGGTCCTGGTGCTCCAGGCCCTTCAAAAGTGTAATAGGTCGTTAGGAAATTAGATGTGAAAATTCTGCTCCTAGAATGCATGACGGTGCTCCCTGCATGTTGGACCTCTCTATGTGGTCAGGCTGTGAAAAAGTCTCACAAATGTGGTATCGCCATTCTTGGGGCGAGTAGCAGAATGTATTTTGGGGTGTAATTGGAAGTATGCATATGCTGTGTGTGAGTAATAACTTGTTGTTTTGACAATTTTGTGCAAAAAAAAAAAAAATAATAATAATTTCGTAATTTTCCAAAGAATTGTGGGAAAAAAGTACAACTTCAAAAAACTTGCCATGCCTCTTACTAAATACCTTGGAATGTCTACTTTTAAAAAAGGGGTAATTTGGGGGGTATTTGTACTTTCCCAACATTTCAGGGCCTCAAGAAATGAGATAGGCCATCAGTGCATCAGGTGTGATCAATTTTCAATGATTTGCACCATAGCTTGTAGACTCTATAACTTTCACACAGACCAAATAATATACACTTATTTGGGTTATTTTTACCAAAGATAGGTAGCAGTATAGGTTTTGGCCAAAATTTATGGACAAAAATTACTTATTTGCAAAATTTTATCACAGAAACTAAAACAAATGTGTTTTTTTTTCAAAATTTTCGCACTTTTTTCAATTATGTCGCAAAAAATAAAAAACCCAGAGGTTCTTAAATACCACCAAAAGAAAGCTCTATTTGTGTGAAAAAAATGATACAAATTTTGTTTGGGTGCAGTGTAGCGTGAGAGAGTAATTGTCATTCAAAGTGTGAGAGCGCTGAAAGCTGAAAATTGGTCTGGGCAGGAAGGGGGTATAAAAGTCCTGTATTGAAGTGGTTAAGCAGCGTAGTTTGTCACCATTCCATGTGCTTAATTTTAAAGCATGACATGTTAGGTATCTATTTGCTCGGCGTAACATCATCTTTCACATTATACAAAAAAATTGGGTTAACTTTACTTTTTTTTCCTAATTCATGAAAGTGTATTTCTTCTGAAAAAATTACATTTGAAAGACCGCTGCGCAAATACAGTGTGGCATAAAAAAAATTGAAACGATTGCCATTTTATTCTCTAGGGTCTCTGCTGAAAAAAAAATAATATATATATATATATATATATATATAAAAGTGGGTACACCCTTCACATTTTTGTAAATATTTTATTCTATCTTTTCATGTGACAGCACTGAAGAAATGACACTTTGCAGAAACACAAGATCTCCATCTTCACCTCTCACAGAATGGCAATCTGCCTTGTTCCTGTGAATGATCGCGGGTGGCCGGCGGCCATCACGGCCACTGGACCCACTGATTGGCTCCTGCTGTGTCCAATCACAACAAGAGCGGGTCGCCGGTGGTGCGCGTGCGCTCCAGACCCACTGCACGAAATCACGTACCCGTATGTGATTTCGTGCCGGAGGGCCACCCTGCCACAGTATATCTCTGTGGGGTGGTCCTTAAAGGGTTAAAGATGAACTCCAGGCTCAAACAATTTTATTCAACCCCTTCATGCCTAAGCCTTTTTCTGACACTTGTTGCTTACACGTTAAAATACGTATTTTTTGCTAGAAAATTACTTAGAAACATTTTATATATATATATATATATATATATATATATATATTTATATATATATATATACACAGTATCTCACAAAAGTGGGTACACCCCTCACATTTTTGTAAATATTTTATTCTATCTTTTCATGTGACAACACTGAAGAAATTACACTTTGCAACAGTACTGTAAAGTAGTGAGTGTACAGCTTGTATAACAGTGTACATTTGCTGTCTCCTCAAAATAACTCAACACACAGTAATTAATGTCTAAACTGCTGCCAACAAAAGTGAGTACACCCCTAAGTGAAAATGTCCAAATTGAGCCCAAAGTGTCAATATTTTGTGTGGTCACCATTATTTTCCTGCACTGCCTTAACCCTCTTAACCCTCTTGGGCATGGAGTTCATCAGAGCTTCACAGATTGTCAATGGAGTCCTCTTCCACTCCTCCATGATGACATCACAGAGCTGGTGGAGCAGTCTATGAAGGGAGGGGATCATGCTCTGCTTCAGTATGTCACAGTACATGTTGGCATTCATGGTTCCCTCAAGGAACTGTAGCTCCCCAGTGCCGGCAGCACTCATGCAGCCCCAGACCATGACACTCTCATCACCATGCTTGACTGTAGGCAAGACACACTTGTCTTTGTACTCCTCACCTGGTTGCCGCCACACATGCTTGACACCATCTGAATCAAATAAGTTTATCTTTGTCTCATCAGACCACTGGACATGGTTCCAGTAATCCATGTCTTTAGTCTGCTTGTCTTCAGCAAACTGTTTGCAGACTTTCTTGTGCATCATCTTTAGTAGAGGCATTCTTCTGGGACGACAGCCATGCAGACCAATTTGATGCAGTGTGCGGCGTATGGTCTGAGCACTGACAAGCTGACCCCCCACCCCTTCAACCTCTGCAGCAATGCTAGCAGCACTCATACGTCTATTTACCAAAGACAACCTCTGGATATGATGCTGAGCATGTGCACTCAACTTATTTGGTTGACCATGGTGAGGCCTGTTCTGAGTGGAACCCGTCCTGATAAACAGCTGTATGGTCTTGGCCACTGTGCTGAAGCTCAGTTTCAGGGTCTTGGCAGTCTTTTTATAGCCTAGGCCAACTTTATGAAGAGCAACAATTCTTTTTTTTAAATTCTTTTTTCCTACAGTCACAGTATTCCCCCCACAGTTAGAAGACACCCCCTAGGAGCACACTTAACCCTTTGATTGCTCCTGATGTTAACCCCTTCCCTGCCAAGGTCATTAGTACAGTTACAGTGCATATTATTTAGCACAGATCACTGTATTAGTGTTCCCAAAAAAGTTAGTTAGGTGTCCGATTTGTCTGCCGTAATGATCGTCGCCATTACTAGTAAAAAAATAAAGAAATAAATAAAAATTCCATAAATCCATCCCATAGTTTGTAGACGCTATAACATTTGTGCAATCAATATATGCTTATTGGGATTTTTTCTACCAAAAATATGTAGCAGAATACATATTGGCCTAAATTGATGAAGAAATTAGATTTTTTACATTTTTTTATTGGATGTGTTTTATAGCGGAAAGTAAAAAATATTGTTTTTTTTTCAAAATTGTTGATCTTTTTTATAGCGCAAAAAATAAAAAACGCAGAGGCGATCAAATACCACCAATAGAAAGCTCTGTGGGAACACAAGAACATCAATTTTATTTGGGTACAACGTTGTACGACCATGCAACTGTCAGTTAAAGTAATGTTGTATTGCAAAAATTGGCCTGGTCAGGAAGGGGTTAAAATCTTCCGCTGCTGAAGTGGTTAAGGGGGAAGTTCTTAGAGATTGAAACTATACCTGATCAGGTCACAAATATTTTCTTAGATCTCTTTAATAGAGTTGAGCATCCGTACCGAACTTTTGGGTGTCTGTGACCCGGACCCAAAGACATTTGAAAAAAAAGTTTGAGTCCGGATTCTGGGTTTGGGTATTTGATCCCGCCTGTTGAATAGCTGCAGGGCAGCCAATCAACAAGCGTTTCACTGGTTTGCCCTTAGAAGCCATCACAGCCATGCCTACTAATGGCAAGGCTGTGATTGGCCAGTGCATTATGTGACCCAGCCGCTTTATAAGCTGGAGTCACTTAGTGCTGCATGTCACATGCTCTCAGGCTAGTTTAGGGAGAGGATGCTGCCAGCGCTGTGAGGGACAGATTGCAGGATATAATAACATCTCATCTTTTAGGGACAGATTGCAGATCTAATAACATTAACATCTCATCCTGCATTACAGAACGATCTGATACTGGACTAGGTAGAGTCTACTGCTTAGAGGGACAGATTATTGTTCTAAAATAATCTTCTAGTTCTATAGGGTCAGGTTCCTGCTGTTGCTGTAAGGGACAGATTATTGTTCTAAAATAATTTTACTCCCTTTTGCAGCCCTCTAGCACTTTCCAGTACTTTTTTACAGTCATTTTTGTGCCGAAAAGTTTGGGTCCCCATTGACTTCAATGGGGTTCGGGGTCAAGTTCGGGTCAAGTTCGGTACCGAACCCGAACTTTTTCGCGAAGTTCGGCCAAAGCCACCGAACCCGAACATCTAGGTGTTCTCTACTCTACTCTTTAACCTGTACACAGATTTGTTAGTTGCTGGTTTGGAGTGTGTTGCAGAGTGCTACAAAGACTTGTAAGGTTGGCATACGACATCTCCTTTGAGGGCCGGTTCACACTGCAGCGATGCGGGAACCCATCGAATCCACTGAGGGTTCCCGCATCATATGTCTCCCGGCGGCAGTTCACACTGCCATATGCAAACTATGGAGAGTGGCAATGCAATATTAATGACACCCCCAAATCACTTCACATATTGCACTGCGAACTGCAGTGTGAACACCCATGCGATCTGATTCTGACCCTGCGAAAAAAAAGGGTCCTGTCTGAGTTTGCTCTGATTGCGATCCGAATTCAGCCATACAATCTCTATGGCTGAATTTGCATTGCACAAAGATCACATGTGACTCACACTGCAGTGCGATGCGAATCATATACGATCTCCATGTTTGGAGCAGTGCGAACCGGCCCTTACTCCTAACCCTTAGGCTTCATGTACACGGGACATTTTAAAACCTCTCCTGAATGATGGAACTTGACAGCTAGTAAGCGACGTTTAAAAAATGTCCGTTGTGCTGTGTTTACATGCCTTTAGCCGTGTTTGCATTTAGAAGCATTGCAAATAGTCAGAAAAGTGTCTCCATTAAAAATGCCTATAAACAAAACACTGCTAAATGCGAGTTACTGTGTTTAAGCGCATTTACAAGCTGTTACAGGCATTTGGCATTTCAAATGCCTCTGAACATCAGCCCTGAACGCATTTTTTTGCTTTCCAAAAAAGCTTCTAACCGCAACTGCCTGGAAATGACTGTAAACGACCCTGTGTAAATGTACTGATAAGATAACATAGAGGAGAGTTCAGGGGCAGCTGAAAAAAACGCCCAACTGCTCCTAAACGTCCGTTTACCATAACAATGAAGCCTTAGGCCTCATACACACGGATGTTTTTTGACGCCGGCGTTTTCTGACGTTTTTTGCAGCTCTCCATGTTAGTCAATGGCCCCATAAAAACGTTGGCGTTTTTGAGCTGTAGGTGGCGTCGGCGTTAGTGAGCAGAAAGTAGAACCCATGGCCATCGCGTTCTGAGGCTGTAACGTTTTGACGTTTTTTGACGCCGACGCCACAAAACGCCAGCAAACGCCAACTAATATTGTATCGGCGTTTTCCGGCGTTTTTTGACGCCGACGTTTTTAGGTTGAAAAATAGCAGAGGGATGATTTTTTTAAAAAAACGCCTATTGACGCCGACGCTCACTAACGCTCAAAAACGCCAATGCATAACGCCGAAAAACTTCAACTTTTTTTCCTTGATGTCGGACCCGACGTTTTGTTTATTTTTTTAGATACGCCCGTGTGTATGAGGCCTTAATGTGCTTTGATTATATTTAGCCTAATCGGGAAGTCTCTATGTATCCTTAAAGCGGAGGTCTGCCACCCAGCACCGCCCCTTTAAAAATGAAAAGTCAGCAGCTACACATACAGTAGCTGCTGACTTTTAACATTAGGAAACTTACCTGTCCTGGAGTCCAGCAATGTCGGCACTGCCACAGATCTTTGGATCAGCTGGCTGAGTGCTGTCGCCGCCATTGAGGGTAAGGGAACCCAGCAGTGGAGCCTTACGGCTTCACGCCGGGCCCCTACTGTGCATGCGCGAACCACCACTTCGCTTTCTCACTGGCCCGGCAGTGGAGGAGGAGGGGGAGAGGTATCATCCGGTATCTTTTCCGGCTGGCGATTCTGCGCACCATAAGAATGATCATAGCGCCATTTCAGCCACTTGATTGTTCTTATAGGCGGAGGGAGAGGACATCCCCCCTCCCGCCGCCCTCCAGTGCTTCTCCGGGCCCCACCCATACGATCAGCACAAAGGCTGAGCTCTTTCATTTTTTTTTATTTCGGTCATTCCAGCCTGGAGGAGAGATGTGGGGTCTTATTGACCCCACATCTCTCCATAAAGAGTACCTGTCACGCACTATTCACATTACAGGGGATATTTACATCCTTGAAGTGATCGAATTTTTTATTTCTAGAGAAAAGGTAAAAATAAAAAAATTAAGGTAAAATAAACAATAAAAAAAAAATTAAAGCGACCTCATCTCCGCGAGCTCGCGCACAGAAGCGAATGCATATGTAAGTTGCGCTCACATACGTAAACGACATTGAAATCACACATGTGAGGTATTGCTGCATGTGTTAGAGCAAGAGGCACTAGATCTCCTCTGTAACTCTAAACAGATAACCTATAAAAATTTTTAAAGCGTCGCCTATGGAGATATTTTAGTACCAAAATTTGGCGCCATTCCACGAGTGTGCGCATTTTTAAAGCGTGACCTGTTAGGTATCTATTTACCCGGCGTAACATCATCTTTCACATTATACAAAAAATTGGGCTACCTTTACTGTTTTGTTTGTTAATTCATGAAACTGTTTTTTTTCCAAAGTTTGAAAAGTTTCTGCACAAATACCGTGTGACATAAAAAGTTGCAACAATCATCATTTTTTTCCCTAGAGTCTCTGCTAAAAAAAATATAAATAATGTTTGGGGGTTCTGAGTAATTTTCTAGCAAAAAATACTAATTTAAACTTATAAACAAAATGTTCCAGAAAAGGCCTGGTATGAAAGTGGTTAAGTTGTGATCACCAACACTATAAAGCATCTTGTACTGACCCTTTAAACTGGACAAATTGATAGAACAAACTTTGTGATATGTGTACATTAATATTTTGTTTTCTTTGGTGTAGCGCCCTCACCACTAGAATAGTGTGGTAGGTAAATTTAGTTGTGTTGGATAATAATTATCCTGGCTGATTTACAGTGTTTTGGGATTACATGGCTCATTTCCAGTTTGTTGCTTCTCCTTTTTTGTCAGTAGGTGGTGCTATTGCCTCTGACATGAGAGCGATAAGCTACGGTACATTGAAGTTATAGTGACACATACCTTCTCAGCCAATGAGCTTGGTTGTGCTGCATTGTGGGAGAGGTATTTAACTGAAAGAAGTCAGGTGATCTAGGAGTCCAGCCTACCCCGTCCTCATGGATGGACATGTGTGAAAGAGCTCCTGGCTGCTAGGTCTGAAGCCTGGGGCCTATCCAGGAGGCTGCCGATTGCTAGGCTTATCTGAGGCCTATCCAGGTGTTCAAAGTTTGCTGATGGAAGCCTGCCAACGATCTGAAAGGGATTCTGAGAGGGATGGAGTTTGGAGGAAGCCCCAGAGGGGACTCTTCAGGAGCAGTGAGGCTATAAAGTGACTGGGAGGACTTCAGGAGAGAACTCATCCAAGTGAATCCATGTGTCTGAAGCTGTGAGTAGAGCTTAGTTACTAGAAGAGACAGCCTGTCCTACAAAGTACAGATGTGCTGGTTCAGCTAAAAGGCTCTTTTTTCTCTGTACTGCTGTCTGCCTCACTTCACCTATTTTTGCCTAAGGAGTCTGTCTGCATATTGACTGTTACTAAGGGTGTCCAGTGCCCTGTCCCCCTCTCTCCCTTATTTCACCTGTTGAGAAATAAACTTTCTTTTGTTTAAAGCATAAAAGTGACTGGCGCTCAACTTCTTTTTCTCATTGATCTCACCCACCATGCCCAATAACCTACACCCTGAGGATTGTGTACCCCCCCACCTCTGTAAGTCACCATCAGGCTTCCGGAGAATCGGGGCAGGCGCTACATTGGCGCCCAACGTGGGGCAAAGCATTATTTTTGCGGTGGTTGCCCCTAGCAACGGACCGCAATCACACAGGAATTTCGTTTGGCTCAATGGTAGAGCGGCAAGCAGTGTTCGTGTACCTCAGAGACTGTGCTATTATTCTGTTTAATCATGTGGGGAAGAACCTAATTGTCTCTTTGCTCCTGGGAGAGTATCAGCCTAGCCTTTTGTAATTTTTTGCCAGTGCCGAAGGGGTTAAGGCAGACTCTATTAAAGTTTTGTCACGGTGCTGCAAGAAAATGGCGGGCGCTGAAGTTTCTGCTGAACAGCCGGACCAATCCCTTGGCAGGGGGAGGGGTCGCCACTCTGCAAAGGAGGATGCGTGGACAAGCGTGTCGTCATCTTGGATCCACGTGCTGAGAGGTGGAGAAGCAAGGATGGCGTGCCCTGGATTTCCGAGCGTTGACTGGAAAGTGTGTGTGCCAGGTGTCGGCCTGGGGCCTGTCGGGCTGAGAGAAACCATTACCGACACCGGAGTGCGGTACTTCCCTAGGTAGCCTTGTGCTCTACTCGGCAGGGGGCTACGAAGCGATTTGGGCTGCTATGCCCCAAGTGTTCAGGACTGGCTACTAACATCCAACCCTGCATCACCTGCACTGCGGGGAATCACTACTGGAGGTAGTCTCGCCGGCCTTTTCACCAAGAGAGCTGCAGGTAGACTGGGGCAAAAGTGTTGCTATTACTGTTCCGGAATCAGTTTCTACTGTCGCTACAACGGTTGTTCTGTCCTCTACTACCACAACCGCAGCTACTACTATTGAAGCTGAAGCACCTGCCAACACCACCGCCTATGCAGTGGAAGTGTCAGTTCCCACTGCCACCGTTCAAAGTAAGCCCTGTGCAGTCACCGATGACCCTGTTCGGGTGACCATGTCTACGGCGGCTGTGCCTGCTATAAAGCCAAGTGTCCCAGTGATTTCCCGCGGCCACGGTTGAGGTCGCCTACACTCCATGATGATGGAAGCTCCCAGGAAGAAAGCATCTGAGTCGGGTAAGACTGCTGTGAGTGAGAACAGTGTGCCTGTTGGGGCAGTGAGGCCTGTAGCTACCAAGGGGGCCGAGCTTGTACGCTTGAGGTCTAATCTACTCCCGGTGGAGGAGTTCTCTACAGAGTCTGATTCTGATGTGCTGTCTGATAAAATCTCAGAACTGTTCTCTGATGGTGTGCATTATGAAAGATGGGGCGAAAGTGACTCTGAGCAGCAGTTTGAGATATTAGAAGAGGATGTCTCTATGTTCATTTCAGCTTGCAGTGGCATGTTTGAGCCACCCACCTCTACATCTCTAGTTCTATGCTTGATAAATTCTCCAGAAGAAGAGCGATGGGCTCCCTGTGCTAAACCCTTAAATGTTGCTGTGAGAGTAACCTCTTCATGTTCTCAAAAGCCTGATACCATTTCAGGTTACTCTGTCAAGTGCGCTCCTGATACTCCTGTGTTGCCTGGCTGTGGAGACCCTAAACTCCTACCAAAGTTATCCAACTTGCAACGCATTGTTATGAAAAAAGTAGCTGAGGAGTATGGTTTCCTATATCCATATGTGCTAGAGACCCTGATTGATCAGATTTAACCACTTAAGGACCGGAAGGATTTCCAGCTTTAGGACCGGAGCCCTTTTTGCGATTTGGCGGTGCGTCGCTTTAACTGACAATTGCGCGGTCGTGCGACGTTGTACCCAAACGAAATTTGCGTCCTTTTTTTCCCACAAATAGAGCTTTCTTTTGGTGGTATTTGATCACCTCTGCGTCATTTCTGATCGCCGCTATAAACAAAAGAAGAGCGACAATTTTGCAAAAAAACCCAAATTTCTTACTTTTTGCTAAAATACAAATCCAAAAAAAAAATATAAAAAAACATTTTTTTTCACCGTTTTTGGCCGATTTATATTCTTCATCATATTTGCGATAAAAAAAATCGCAATCGGCGTTTATTGATTGGTTTGCGCAAAAGTGGTCGCGTTTACGGATGATGAGAATTCATTTTTGGGGTTTTTATTTTTTTTTATTTTTTACTAGTAATGGCGGCGATCTGCGATTTTTAGCTGTACTGCGATATTGGGGCGGACATGTCGGAACGTTTTGACACTTTTTTGGGACCATTGGCATTTATACAGCGATCAGTGCTATAAAAATGCACTGATTACTGTGTAAATGCCATTGGCAGTGAAGGGGTTAACCTGCAGGGGGCGCGCTAAGGGTTAAGTATGTTCCCTGGGCGTGTTCTAACTGTAGGGGGGCTTGCCTAGCTGGGAAAGGGAAGTGGTCACAGCCTTCATGTACGGGAAGGCTGTGATCACAGCCCTTCCCCCTCACACAGAGCGGAGGTCCGTGTTTACTTACACGGACCTCCGCTCTTTCGCTCCGGGGGGGGCATCGCGGGTGGCCGGCGGCAATCGAAGCCGCCGCACCCGCTCCCTGGCCCCCCCCGAACACAGTGAGCGCGCGCCGCCGGAGACAATGTTCCACATAGATATATGTAGATACGTGATTCTTTAGTGTAATGTATAGTGATAATGCTTGTCTTCTTCGGCTGAGGACTGACAACATTCTAGATGTGTACGTAATGGTTCGTCTTAGTATAGATATTACTATAATTGTAGATTGTAGTATAGAGTATTGCTAGGATGTCATGCTTTCCATATTGCATGTTTCTCTGTCTTTCAGGTGTTCCTGCACCCTTCGTACCTTCCTTGGCTAAGGAAAGGCAATATCCTCAAAACTGTACAGTAATGTTCTTTCTTCGTATTGAATAGCCAATATACAGTGTGTGTTTCTATACCTACGTCTTCCTTGGTTAAGGAGAGACGGTGCCTTCAATTGATTCAGCAACAACCTTTTCTATTAGATAGACAGACAGTTAGGATGTGAATGTAATTTTATACTGTCATTGCTCAATTGCATTATTCACTTGCATTATTCACTTGTTTTCGTGTGGAATGCCACACATATTTGTACTCAAAGTTTATTCTTTCCTATCTCCCTTCCCTATCCACTTTTTTCCAAGACATCCACTCTCAGGCAGAGTAAATATGTTTCTTTGCAGACTCCGAGAATGTGGTCTCCTTGACAGGGGGAGAGTGTAGCGCCCTCACCACTAGAACAGGGTGGTAGGTAAATTTAGTTGTGCTAAATAATGATTATCCTGGCTGATTTACAGTGTTTTTGGGTTACATGGCTCATTCCCAGTTTGTGGCTTCTCCTTTTTATCAGTAGGTGGTGCTGTTACCTCTGACATGAAAGTGATCAGCTACAGTACATTGAAGTTATATTGACACATACCCTCTCAGCCAATGAGCTTGGTAGTGCTGCATTGCGGGAGAGGTATTTAACTGGAAGAAATCAGGTGATCTAGGAGTCCAGCCCACCCTGTCCTCATGGGTGGATGTGTGTGAAACAGCTCCTGGCTGCTAGGCCTGAAGCCTGGGGCCTATCCAGTAGACTGCCGGTTGTTAGGCTTGTCTGAGGCCTATCCGGGTGTTCAAAGTTTGCTGATGAAAGCCTGCCAAAGATCTGGAAGGGATTCTGAGAGGGATGGAGTTCAGAGGAAGCCCCAGAGGAGACTCTTCATGAGCACCCTGCCATGAAGTGGCAGGGGTGAATTTAAGAGAGAACTCGTCTAAGTGAATCCATGTGTCTGAAGCTGTGACTAGAGCTTAGTTACTAGAGGAGACAGCCTGTCCTACAAAGTACAGATGTGCTGGTTCAGCTCAAAGGCTTTTTTTCTCTGTACTGCTGTCTGCCTCACTTCACCTATTTTTGTCTAAGGAGTCTGCCTGCATATTGACTGTTACTAAGGGTGTCCTGTACCCTGTCCCCCTCTCTCCCTTATTTCTCCTGTTGAGAAATAAACTTTCTTTTGTCTAAAGCATAAAAGTGACTGGTACTCAACGTCTTTTTCTTATTGATCTCACCCACCATGCCCAACACCCTACACCCTGAGGATTGTGTAACCCTCCCCACCTCTGTAAGTCACCATCATGCTTCCGGAGAATCAGGGCAGGCACTACATTGGTAATACAATCACTTCAAAATATACATTATTATAATATTGTGTAGGCAGGCGCTTGGCTAAGAATGGAGAGTGAAAGAAACACTGGCTCCAGCTGGCTAACACCTATATCAGCAAAAGGAGGGAGCTGTTGAGCAGGAAGAGTTCAATAGACTGAGAATGGCAGAATTGTACTATGGGAACTGTAGTCTAGAGCAGTGGTTCTCAACCTCACTCCTCAAGTACCCCCAACGGGCCATGTTTTCAGGCTTTCCTTTACTTTGCACAGCTGCTTTAAATCAATATCAATGACATGGTATTGATAAGAGTTATTTTATCTAAGGGAAGTTACCAAAACATGGCCCATTGGGGGTACTTGAGGACTGAAGTTGAGAACCACTGGTCTAGAGGCTAATCAGGAGCTTTTGAACTGCATTTCTCAGAGGGAGATTGCCAGGAGGAGGGGAAAACACTGCATTTTCTCAAGCTGTACAGGACACAGCCTCCTCTTGCCATGAGTAAGCCCCGGAGAATACATATCGCTTTCCAGTGTGAACCATCACTGCTGCATAACGGTGACTTTCACAGGATCCAGAGCGCTGAGTTTGGGGGTGCCGACAGCTAGAATCACCTGGGTGCAGAGCAGAGAGTGGACTTATTGCTGTGTGTAAACATGAACTTAGCCTTTGAGTGTACCTAAAAAGTTCCCAAATAGGGCTAACGTGTTTTGTGAGGAACCAGTCAGTTCCTGCATATCAATCTATCACATTCTCTGTCAAATTAGAAGGATTGACAGGTGTGTCGACTTTGCCTACATACTTTGTGCTTTTTTATGTCATTGGTTTCCATCTCACAAGCCTATGAGGTATGTAGAAATAATCACACTTGTACTGACCCTCTAAGGCAGGGATAGGCAACCTTGGCACGCCAGGTGTGCTATAACTACAAATCCCATCATGTGTCTGCCTCCAAGAGTCATGACTGTGTCAGTCAGTCTTGAAATGTGTCATGAGACAACAACTGGAATGCCAAGGTTGCTTTCATCTGCTATAAATGCTTATTCACACATGCAGCTATTATTGCTGGCTTTCTGAAAAGCAATCTGAGAGAGATTATACAGTGCATTTGACTGGAGATATGTTGCCTAATCACTACCTGTTTTAACCCTGAAAATGCCGACCCACCTCAGGGCTCACTTAAAGTGTTACTAAACCCAGAGAGTAAAATCAGTCTGTAGTAAAGCATGCTTGTTATACTCACTGTGGAACCTAAGGGGTTAATCCTCTGCATTGTATAAACAGGCTGTTTGATCCTGTCTTCTCCGATCCTCCCCTTCTTCCATTTTTTCCTAATCTATCTCCTGATAGTACAGAGCTAGGGGGGAAAGCTGCACATGCTCAGTTTGGTGTGTATTACTAGAAATGTTTTTTTCTTCTTGGGAGAGTGCATGTGATCAGCACAGGGCCAATCAGCACTGTCCAGACAGAGGGTCAGGGGCCCTGTATCCTCATAGCACAATCAGGGGAGAATGAAAACTCCTCCTACAAGCTTTAACCAGACACTTATAGAATTCACAAGACTGCTAAATACTGCTGATGAGAAAAGGTATTTAGCAGTTTATATTTACTGAAATTATTATTATTATAATACAGGATTTATATAGCGTCAACAGTTTACGCATCGCTTTACAATATAAAGGGGGACAATACAGGTAAAATACAATAGAATACAAAAGGATTAAGAGAAATAATTGCATATCCATGTTCTGTGTACTGTGATAGACCATATATAGCAAATGCATGGTCCTGGGATTAGTAACACTTTAATGGGGTCGTGTTTGGATGCCAAATGCAACATACCACTTAATTTTTAGTACGGCAATGCCACGTGTACAGCCCAAAGTAATTGCATTTTTATGTATAGGTGGGCAATCAGGGGGAGGTAAAATGTCAGCTCAACCATCTGCTTTTACCACTCCCTGGTTGCCCATGTGAACAAGCCATAAAATAGATTCAGCAGAACAACATTTGTGTTATGTATAAGTTTACAATTTGCTGTCTTGTGTAATATCATCTCTTTAAAACGAGTTATAATGGCGCTATTATCTGACACTGAGTACCACACAGACCTTTACCTAGTCATAGACACTGCCTAATTAGTATATTCAATTTTTAGCTCACAGGCCTTTCAACTGTGGTTGGCAGAACTATGCCGTTATTAGATTTATAATGGTGTCACCCTCAAGAATGACTATATTTTGTTTCTTGCTGTCAATATTAATCTGCATGGTAACATAGTTTATTGTCCCCATGCCGTGAAACAGACTCCCACACTAAATACTTTACTTCTGTCTCCTGTTTTATGTCATCCCTAATTCTAAAACGGCCATGATGTTGAAGTATAGCGGCTTCCCACAGTCCTCCACTCCTGATTGATGGGTGGCTTGCTCTTCCTGACAGGGCCTTTCAATGATGGAATAATATTCCTACGCCGCCATCAATTTTATGAGTATTGCTTTACATCCCGCACCAAATACATTTTAGAGAAATGATAAAGCCATTTGTCAGCCATATTAATTCCACCGGCCCGGGCCTAGAAGGAGTGGAATACATTAGCAGAGATTTTATTATTAACTTTATTGACAACGTTTAGACGATCCATCTCCGTGCCAGGCTTTGCTCTTAGAGATTGATTTATTTAGAAATAAATTTGGGTCGTTCACGCTAGCCTAGCAGTTTTAACATGAATGCAAAATCCCCTTTTAAGTGAAGCAAGTGTGGAGAACTATGAAGTACTAGTGTGCAGAGCATGAGTGGAATTGAAAGCGATATTTAAGGCCTGACGAGATGGAATGGAGCCTGTGGGGTGACCTGACTTTAGAAGGAGAATAAAACAAATGCAGGGTACTTCATGACTAGATAGAACTGTCAGGGAGAAATATATTCCACTCAGGAGCTTCTCTCTCATGAATTCTAAATAGAGCTGCTTCCCCAACATATTTATTGTGATGGTTTATTTTCATACAGGCCGTAATGAACAAAAATATGTAATCTGAATAAAAACTTCACCCAAAGCTGCACATTTGTGTCTGTGTCTTTGAATACCAAATACTTAAAACCTCACATTAACGCGTCAAGTCAATATTTATACAACTGCAGATTTTATTAAAGAGTTTGCAAAGCCAAAACTTTTCTTTTTTTTGTTTTGATCGATTTCTCTTTACTCTCTGTTCTGGAGACGTAACAGGAAGTGAGGTGAATTCCTGCTTAGAGAGGTTTCACTGGAACAGAGGCCCAATTGAAATACACTGCTCAAAAAAATTCAAGGAACACTTTGAAAACACATCATATTATTATTATTATTATTGTACAGGATTTATATAGCACCAACAGTTTACGCAGCTCTTTACAATATAAAAGGGGGACAATACAGGTACAATACAATAGAATACAAAAGAATTAAGAGGGCCCTGCTCAGAAGAGCTTACAATCTAATAAGGGGGAGAGGGGCAGGTGGTACAAAAGGTTGTAACTGTGGGGAGTGAGCTCTTGGGAGTGGTAAAAGAATAGTTGGAGGCGTGATAGGCTTCCCTGAAGAGATGTGTTTTCAGGGGTCGCCTGAAGGTAGCTAGAGTAGGAGATAGCCGGACAGGTTGGGGTAGAGAGTTCCAGAGGATGGGAGAGGCTCTGGAGAAGTCCTGGAGATGAACATGGGAGGAGGTGACAAGGGAGCTTGAGAGTAGGAGGACTTGGGAGGAGCGGAGAGGATTGGTGATGTAGCTCGGGGCAGAGTTTGGCTTTGTATGTTGTGGTTAGTATTTTTAATTTTATTCGATGGGCGATCGGGAGCCAATGTAGGGATTGGTGGAGAGGGGTGGCAGACACTGAGCGGTTGGTAAGGTGGATAAGTCTACCAGCAGCATTCATGATTGACTGAAGAAGGGATAGCCTATGGAGAGGTAGGCCAATGAGAAAGGAGTTGCAATAGGCAAGGTGAGCGATAACAAGGGAGTGAATGAGGAGCTTGGTGGTTTTATATGTTAGAAAGGGGCGTATTTCAGAGATGTTACGGAGGTGAAGCCTACAAGCTTTCGAAAGGGATTGAATTTGGGTCTGAAAGGACAGGTCAGAGTCTAGGATTACACCTAGTACCCTGGCATGAGGGGAGGGATTGATGGCTGCATTATTGATTTTGATGTAAAAGTCATGGAGGGTGGCACGGTGTGTGTGTGTGTGTGGGGGGGGGATATTACTAGCTCAGTTTTAGAGAGATTTAGTTTAAGGAATGTGACATCCATGCTGATATGTCAGTTAGGGAGTTAGTAATGCAAGAGGAGCCTGAAGATGTGAGGTGAGGAGTAGACTGATAGATTTGGGTATCATTGCCATATAAGTGGTATTGGAAGCCATGGGCGGTTATCAAGTGACCAAGGGAGGAGGTGTAGATAGAGAAGAGAAGGGGTCTAAGAACAGAGCCTTGGGGTAACCCTACAGAAAGGGGCAATGGAGAGGAGGAGACAGGGTTGTAGGTAACACTGAAGGAGCGCTGTGATAGATAGGAGGAGAACCAGGATAGAGCAGAGTCTTGGAGGCCAAGGGAACAGCATTTATTGAGAAGGAGCGGGTGGTCAACAGTATCAAAGGCCGCAGAGGGTCCAAGGAGTATGAGTATAGTGTAGTGGCCATTGAAGAAAAATATTGTGCTGGATATCTATACTGATATGGCCTGGGTAATGTGTTAGGAACTAAAGGATGCCACATCGTTTGATGGAAATGAAAATTATTAACCTACAGAGGGCTGAATTCAAAGACACCCCCAAAATCAAAGTGAAAAAATTCTGAAGTAGGCTAGTCCATTTTCCTGAAATTCCATTGCAGAAACTCAAAATGGTACTCAGTAGTTTTTATGGACCCCACATGCTTGTATGCATGCCTGACAACATCAGGGCATGCTCCTAATGAGACGACGGATGGTGTCCTGGGGTATTTCCTCCCAGATCTGGACCAGGGCATCACTGAGCTTCTGAAGATACTGAGGTGCAACCTGGCAGCGAAAGATGGATCGAAACATAATATCCCATAGGTGCTCTATTGGATATAGGTCAGGCGAGCGCGGGGGCCATTCAATGGTATCAATTCCTTCATCCTCCAGGAACTGGCTGCATACTCTCGTCACATGAGGCTGGGCATTGTCGTGCACCAGAAGGAACCCAGGACCCACTGCACCAGTGTAGGGTCTGACAATGGGTCCAAGGATTTCATCCCGATACCTAATGGCAGTCTGGGTGCCATTGTCTAGCCTGTAGAGGTCTGTCCCTCCATGGATATACCTCCCCAGACCATAACTGACCCACTACCAAACCGGTCATGCTGAACGATGTTACAGGCAGCATAACGTACTCCACGGCTTCTCCAGACCCTTTCACGTCTGTCACATGTGCTCAGGGTGAACCTGCTCTCATCTGTGAAAAGCACATGGCGCCAGTGGTGGACCTGCCATTTCTGGTGTTTAATAGCAAATGCCAATCAAGCTCCAGGCCACCCTTACAAAGTCTATTTCTGATTGGTCAGAGACATTCACACCAGTGGCCTGCTGGAGGTCATTTTATAGGGCCCTGGAAGTGCTTCTCCTGTTCCTCCTTGCACAAAGGATCAGATACTGGTCCTGCTGATGAGTTAAGGACCTTGTACGGCCCTGTCCAGCTCTCCTAGAATCTCCTCCATGCTCTTGAGACTGTGTTGGGAGACACAGCAAACCTTCTGGCAGGTGCACATATTGATGTGCCATCCTGGAGGAGTTGGACTGCCTGTGCAACCTCTATAGGGTCCATGTATCGCCTCATGCTACCAGTAGTGACACTAACCCTAGCCAAATGCAAAACTAGTGAAAAACATTCAAAAAAGATGAGTAGAAAAAAAAAATATCAGTGACTTCCACCTATAAAACCATTACTGTTTTGGAGGTTGTCTCATTGTTGCCCATCTAGTGAACCTGTTGTTAATTTCATTAACACCAAAGCAGCTGAAACTGATTAACAACCCCCTCAGCTACTTAACTGACCAGATAAATATGCCAGGAGTTTAATTGACTTACTATACTGACTTGCTATACTCTGATTAAAAAGTACCCCTTTAATCTTTTCAGCAGTGTATTTTCCCTCATTTATGTTTTGGTGGCAACTCCTTTGGAGTTCCTATACTTTTCTGTCTCCGTTGTCAATGGTCACCAGGTTGAGTTGCCCCAGCCAAGACACAGACACAAATAAAAATCCAGCAGGGGTTTTAACTCTTTCCCTGTTCCTCCCAAGAGAAAATAAGTTTTGCCTATACATACCCTTTAAAATAATATCTGGTAATTCTACAATGAAGGTCATTGTGCAGGCAGTTCCTATTATAGGTCGACAATACTCCCTGTCTCCAAGTTGTGCTTCTAAGTGTTGTATGTGTCTGCTAGACTCTACTTTTATTTTTCCATGCTTCTCTAATACCTTCCCACTGCTAATATAGCCTGGAAACACACTTTTTACCATTTATTGTTAAACATATTCTTTTCAGGGGGAGGGGGTGTTATAAAAATGCATACATGTGGGTGACTGGAGTGCAGCATGGCTCTCCCTTGTTGTGGGCCAGGAGGTCCAACTTATGATCTGCATGATCTGGCACATGGGCCAATTGCATTCAGAAAACACGTCTGACCTTTGACCCAGACCTCGACCCCAACCCTCATGCTCACCTAGATCAAACCTTAATCTAGCTATTTTATTTTTATTTTATTTACTTTTTTTTACACTGTTTTTTTATTTTACATTCCCCTCTAGAAAATAGAAAAGGGTATGCTGTACCTTTTTCTCCATTCAGGAGGGTAAAGAGTATAGGGGCAGGCTGTACAATTACTGATCACTGTGATAGGCAATCACAGATTATCCCCCCAAATCATATGATGAAGAGCCTGTCCCCTCAGCTCCCTATCATTAGTATGAGCTGTCCAAGCACAAACACAAGTACATACACCCAAGCTTTGTTCATAGAGGGCAATGCAACTGGTTTACTTTAATTCCAGCAACTGGTTATGCTCACTTTACCAACTTTGCCCCACCAATCTGTTAACCTGGGGAAGCAAAGTTTGGACGCATGGCATCACTGTGCACGTGGAACACCGCCATCTTGTCGGTTTGAAATAACCCAAAATCCCTTTTATGGCATGCTCGTTTTTATTATCCTTTGTGTGAGTATATTGATTATGTTACAATAAACTCCAAGTGCTTTTAACATACTACACTATGAAGCGGTATCTGTTCTTACATTTTCTAATCTTAGGAGAGATGCTTTGAGAGGGGACCAAGGCATTGAATCCTTGTAGGTGCAGCCTGCAGTGGATATGATTCAGAGCAGATTGGTGTTTGAGCTTTAATGACCACCTATAACTTAGTGGTCCATTCCTGAGGGAAAGAGGCCTGGCTTATTGTGGTGTTGTTGGAGGACCTTTGCTCACCTGCAAGACAAGTGTTATTCACATTCCAGGTGCTTCCCAGGAAAGATGGACTTTTTTTCTTTATTCTAATAGCCATTTATGGGCTGCATTTCCTTTACAAAAGCGAAGTGATGTATCCGACTTTCAAGTTTGAGAAGCATATGACTCACTCCCCTTTCTCCCAGACGAAAGCTCTGTTGTCTGGCCACTCAAGCACGTGTGTGTTGTCACGGGGAGGTGAGAAACCCAGCCCAGTGTAAACTCCAATGCAAAACTTGCTGTTTACACAGGGCTTATTTTCCTTGCTTTGATAAAATCAGCCATTCCCCGACTGATAGTAAAATTACACTTGACTGAATTCTGCATGAATCCATCCTAAATTGATATATTTTAGTTTTCTAAAGAGTCAGGTTGCGTTAACCACCATCTTTCTATGAGAGAATAGGGCAAGATCTCTGCAGTACCCAGCTCCACCCACCTGCAGCAGAAATTGCAAGTGGGTCTCAGCCTCAGTATAAAAATTCTCCATTAGTTGAGGAAGAACAGGAAAACTGAAATGCCCTTGTTTGATTGTGGGATGAATGTTGCATGGTGCAGAGGAATATCTCATGTAGGTGTCCTTAAAAAAGAATTCCGGGTATAGATATTTTATACATAGTTACAATGGTCCAGATTGAACCAATGTAACTATTGTGACAGGAAGCCAGGAAATTCTATGGGTGGTGTCCAGGATGAGAGCTATATTTGTCCCAGGTTTATGCTGTACACTGATTGCTTTTGTATATGTGCTGTGTAGCGAAACTGTTTGGGCTCAATGAGCGTTAACAAGCTCAGGTGTAAAAGATAAAGCACTCAGGGCTCTATAAAACTCCCAGGTTGCTTCAACCAGGGGCTCCACCCTGGAACCAGATCTCTGTGCATTGCAGTCTGGGGGAGCAGCAATACCTCTGAATGGTGAGATTAAGTCTGGGTGACTAAAAGCCTCTGTTTATTTCTCTGTGATCGCCAAGTATCTGGGCAGCGGTAGGCTGTGGCAGAACAAGTAGTCAGGTTTCTGTGTCTTTTTAGTTAGACGCCCAAAGTGGCAAGGGTTTATTTTCAGTTTTGTTTTATTTTACCTGTTTTGATGCCTGCAATTTGTAACCACAGATGTGTAAATAAACCACAGTTTTTGCTTTCACAAACATCCTGCTTTCTGTCCATGCCTACTGTGCTGTGACCCATCCAGGGGGTCCTGCACACCCCGCTACTGAGCTAATCCCTTACACTATGCATAAAACATGCCTGGTCAGTGCCCTGGGAAGCTTCAACTCACTGAAGTAGATGTTGCTACTCCAGTGATCTGCACTTACTTCTGGGTTCCTGGTAAGAAAATGCAAAGCATTCTCTGAATGGCGCCCGTGCTGAGTGGCCAACCTCCTGTGTTCATGATGCAGCAGGCCAGCTGTTCAGCATGGGTGCCATTCAGAAAACGCTTTGACTTTTCTTAATTTTAATGCAAAGCATTCTCTGATTGAATGAGGTGGAAAGGTGAGGCGGTGATGTCACACTTTCCACCTCATCCAATCAGAGAACACTTTGCATTCATTTAGAAAATTCAAAGCATTCTCTGAATGGCGCCCGTGCTTAGTGGCTGACCTCCTGTGTCCATAATTTGGCAAAGCAGACACTTGGCACAGGACCCAGAAGCTGGTGTAGCAGTGTCTACTGACATGATTTTCAGCTTCCAGGGGCATTGTCTAGGTAGGGTATATCCATAGTTACATTGGTCCAAGCTGGATTGGGGGATTAGCTCACTGGCGATCACCTTCCCTGGAAAAAAGCAGTCCAAAAGGGCAGGTTTGCTTAAAATGTGGCTTGTAGCCAGGTTTATTTAAAAGTTTGCATGAAGGAATCAAATAAACAAAACAGAAAATAAATCCTTGCCATCCAGGCACTAACTAAACATTTCAGTTTTTCCTAACTGAGCTGTACAGATCTTCTCCCAGACACCCACAAAACATAGACAGTGCAAACCCTTTTGTCTCAGTCCATAAGCAACCTTCCATATGTCAGCTCTCTCAGGCTGATGGCTCCTGAGTCCTAGGCCAGAGCAAAACTTTCCTCTCTTCCTGGTTATTTAAACCACCTGATGGTGGACTCCAGTGGATCACAAAATCTGGTCCGGAACCAACCCTACCAAGGTGGTTGGCAAAACCCGGACCAGATTCCACCTTAGTCCACTCCGAATGAACGAATGCGAGAGGCGACACATAGCGTCCATCGATCATCTCGTTTTGCATAATGTCACACTATCTATAAAATAGCCATACCTAGAATTCCTCTTTAAAATGTAAGAAAGAAATGGCTGACTCAATGTACTAGCATCCAACCTAAAAAAACTGCTATGGTTAATTCAAAGTGTCAGCATGCTCAGCCTTGCTTGTCATTCAAAAGTGGTGGAGATAATATCAATTGCAAAGGCAAGACTTTGTGCATGTGTTTGGGGTACTACATCCAACACATTGGTTGCACTGATTGCTGAAACTTTTCACGGGTGACCATTACTGGAGCTGAGCCTAAAGAAAAGTTCTCTGATAAGCACTATCATGAGAATATGTTCAGTCCTGTAGAAGCCTGTTGAAGTGATATCTGTGGACAGTTGACCATCACACTTTATACTCTGAGCCAGGACAAGTGGGAAGGGGGGGGGGGAGGGACAGGAGGGGCAGCTGCTCTGGTCACAGTGCCCTCCCCATCATATGCATGCACAGTATGATTTGTAAACACAGAAGCTGGCAAAACGTCCACTTCACACTTCCTCTGCGCACTCTATATTAGATGAAGTCATCAGCCAGAGCTGTAATAGAAGGGGAAAGTGCACTGCTCTATACACACTACAAATGCCATAGTCCATCTTGGAGGTGAGCAAGAGAGGGTGGCTAGGTTTCTAAATACAGTGGAACCATGGAGAACGAATGTAGCCACCCTCTTACAGGAAACTGAATCACAACAGAAAAAAAAAAAGAATTTGGAGAAATAGATGGTAGTTTTTTCTTTTTTTAAATTAAGAATACATACTTGAATATTTTTTGTTTAAACCAAAGTTCGGTGTCACTTTAACATGTACACTGTGCTAAAGGGGATTTCCATTATATTAGGCCTTGAAGTTCTGCTCTGATTTTCAAAACTCTAAATGGAAAGTTGTATTGAAGGATAAAAGATGACAGTCATAACTCAGAACAAGAGGTATGAAATGTCACTGCAATGTACTGATTGGTACGGTTGAGGAATGCAACTATTTTTTAAGGGGGCTGGGCATTTACTTTATATTGTTGCAGCACTACTCCCGTAGGAGCCGCAGGAATGACTTGTCTAGGTCTTCCCAACTTCAGCCTCGCAGCCAGGCACACAGCAGGCTCATTCACTCTTTCTCCAAAAATCAGTGTAGGTGATGTTGTTATTGTTTTTGGAGAACTTGGATAGGGATGAGGGTACAGGTGGGATACTCCAGGATAAGAGCTATATACAACGGAGGACTTAATCTTCCTTTCTGCTTTAGGTAGTAGTAGAACCAGTAGAGAAAAGTCTCTTCTCTTTAGTAAACTACGTCTGGACAGAGCTCTTCAGGACACCAGCTAGAGTCTCCTTTACCAGACCCACAGCTGATTATCACTAGGCAGCAGAGGAGTAGCTAGAGCACAAGATCCTATAATGTCTGTACTCACAAGGCCCAAGGATAGATGGATGCCTCCTTCCAATCTTCCAAGCGATGCCCTCCGGTGATACCAGACAGATCTGTGGCAGACAGCCCCCCCAATCAGCTTCTTCCAAGCACCTAGGTCTCTGCTTTCCTCCCTCAGGTCGCCCACCTGAGGCCTCCCCATAGCAGCCTGTGCCTGAGAGGGCAGCGTGCCCCCTCAGGCTGGACAAGAACCAGAACACAGTGTGTTTACTGAATAAATACAGTCTCCCAGCATGCCATCAGAGCCTGCCTCTCTGGGATAGGCCAGGGCTCAATATTCATGCTGCCACCTGCATAGCTTCACATCTACTATCCAATAACTTCTCAAGTCTTCTGGATACAGAGGAAGCTATAGGCCAGACTGGCAGCAGCTGAACACACTGAGCAGACCTAACAAGCAGATGGCAGCTTCACTGGATGCAGTGAGCAGAATATGCTTTTGCCTACCAGATAAATGCTGCCACACTGCTTACAGCGTGGCAACTAAATTTGCCCATCAAAAACACATGGGATATGGGATCGTATTCAGAACTTTACTAAATAGACACTCTTTATTCAAAACCTGTGATTTAAATAGGCCATGGCCCTTTATTTATAGGTATAAATAATAATTATTTTATTATATTAATTTCAATAAAACGTAAATGATTTCATTACTTCAAAAATCAATTCATTAACACTCATAGCATATATTCAACTTTTTCTTACATAACCATGACCATGACGTTATGCACGGCGAGGTGATAGATGGTCGCTATGTGTCGCCTCGCATGTGTTCATTTGGTTTGGGCTAAGGTGGAATCCGGCCCGGGTCTTACCAGCCACCTTGGCAGGGTTGGTACCGGACTTTGTGGTCCACTGGAGTCCGCCGTCAGGTGGTTTAAATAACCTGGAGATCAAAAACAGTTTGCTCTGACCTGGAACTCAGGAGCCATCAGCCTGAAAGAGCTGACACATGGAAGTGTTGCTTATGGACTGAAACAATATAAGATTTGCACTGTTTATGGTTTATGGGTGTCTAGGAGAAGCCCTGCACCTCTCAGTTAGGAGAAATCTGAGATGTTTAGTTAGTGCCTGAATGGCGAGGATTTATTTGCTGTTTTGTTTATTTAATTTCTACCTGCAACCTGTTCAATAAACCTGGCTACAAACCAGATTTTAAGCAAACCTGCCGTTTTGGACTACCTTTTTCCAGGGAAGGTGATCCCCATTGAGCTAACCCCCCACACCATATATACTGTATAGCTCAGCTATTGAAGGTTGAGCTACCACTTTCAAAGAAAGGGACATACCTCATAAATTGGGCCACGACAGGTAGGGAGGGTGGGATGAGCTTTTCTCGGTATCCTCATCTTCTTTTTCCCCTCTAATGATGCATCCTCTCTCCTTTTATAGGTGGTAGCTCGTGCCAGAGGAGACCGTTATGGGGCAACTGTGAAATCATCAACCAATCACTGGTAAGTATTTATTTTATTATTTTTTTATTAACTAATTTACACTTTCTAGTAATTTCATTGTCTGCCATGATCCCATAGGTTGTGGGGTGGGGACATTTTATGCCCCACTCTTCACCTTTAATCTAACAAACATTATCTAACTAAACTAGCACTTACCTAGGAGGGTGCTACACTGTATATATTTAAAATATAACCGTTCCTCTTTCTTCAATAAGTTAACAATTTACACATAGCAATTATCAAAATAAATTGCTTATGCTTGACAACAGTATGTTGATACGAGGGCTTTCGTGAAATTAGTTACCACAGGTGAAATGTCAACTCAGTGAAAGACTGTCAAGAATGAAAACTATCTGGTTTAACAGAAAGCTTTTAGTATCTATCACTTCACACACACCTATACACACACATATCAACTATTTTTATCTTTATTGACATGTAAAGCACTAACATGATCCATAGCCTAAAGACATACAGAAACTATAGCACCAACAGAGTAGCATATGAATACAAAGAGCACCAGTGGTTGTATTCATTATATTTTCAATTCAATTTAATATGTATTTATAGATTCTTTCCTATGCAATCTGATAAAAAGGTGATTGCAAGGCCTCATGCACACTGCACGTTTTTTGACTGTTTTACAGCAGCTGTTTTCAGCTGCAGAATTTTTTTTCTACAGTCAATAAACTCCCCATCATGTTATCCTATGTGTTCATGTTATCCTATGTGTCCATGTTATCCTATGTGTTCATGTTATCCTATGTGTCCAGGTTATCCTATGTGTTCATGCACACATAGGCTGTTATCAACTGTTTTTAGCAGGGACATTTTTGAGCTGTAAAAAAAACCCAAGACCAGAGGGTTCTGAGAGATGTTTTTCAGCTGTAAAAATGTTCAAACGCTCAAAAACGTGCCAAAATGTGGCTAAACGTCGATCCCCAACGTTTTTTGACGTTTTAGATCAATTGAGAAAAACAAAAACAAAAAAAAATGCTGTCCCTTTAAAAACGCGCCAAAACGCAGGTAATATAACGCTGAAAAAAATCACTGATGAGCTACTGCCATTTTTAGGACTTTTTTTAAACGTCCTGTGTGCATGAAGCCTCAGGTGAACCTGTTCTGTGCAGGAGTACCCACCTAAAAGCAACCTACCTACCAACCTATAAGCAGTGTGCTTACATCATCTGTTCCTGCCAGTTGCCCTCAACCACCAATAGAGGGCATGTACAATGTAATGGATGGTTGCATTCCAGCTTAAAGTCTCTATGATTAAGTGATGTTTAGTATGATATTCATATTAGGTCTTGTTCCATCATTTATACCATATATGTGGATTGCTATTATTAAGGAAGTTTTTTTGCTGGACTGTAGTTACTTCTTACTTTGTGCATACATTTAGTAAAGAGGTGAATATGCACCCAACATGAGTATGGGCAAGAGACTTGGAGCAGAATATCATGCAATCTTACACCACAAGAGGGCAACTGAATCTTTGTGTGTGGAAAGCGTACTCCCTTTTTATGTGCAGTAGCCTATATCAAGATGAATTATAATCTGTAAAAATAGGCAGGGCAGCCATCAGAAATTTTGGGACCCCTTACACAGCTTTAGACCTGGGCCCCCCGTCTGACCACCAACATTCCCCAGGGCCGCCCACTGGCCAGGGGTGTACACATGTTGCAGCCACAGGAATTATACACCCTGTCGCACTTACCAGGTGCAGCCTGCCAAACATGACCCATTCAAGTGAATGGGGCTGCTCTGCAAACACCCTGCAAATGTGTGCAATGCATGCTAGTGTGGAATCCAAAGGGTTAAAGCAGGTGGTGAAAAGGCGATAAAATGCCTCCTCACTGCCTGCTTTAGCCCCTTGATCACTGCACAAAGTTGCTATATTTCTTTTAAGTGAGACAGGGTGTACATTTACTCTTGCAACATGTGTAGTGGGGTGCAGCTGCAGGGTGGTAAAAAAAGGGCTCATCTACGGGGATTTTACCTTCCCCAAAATGCAAATATAAACAAGTTCTTACTGACCTGAGCCCCCCGATCATAGTTGCCTTTTAGGGGCTGTTGTGGTAGAAGAACAGAGAGGGATTCTGTATAACAAGGACAGAGAGGGATGCTGGGGACAGAGAGGGACGTGGTGTGATGAGGACAGAGAGGGATGCCAGGCCCAGAGAGGGACACTGTGCAGACAGGGACAAAGAAGGATGCCGTGGGGGGGTTCAGAGAGGGATACTTTGGGGGGGTAGGAGACAGGGAGACACTGTGGGGGGCTAGGAGGTTGCAGGGGGACACCATGGGGGGGGGGTGGAGGGGAGGACACAGGGGGACACCATGGCTGGGGGAGAGGAGGACACTGTTGGGAATGAAGGACACAGAGGGTCACCATGGTCGGGATGGACACAGGGGGACACAATTGGTGGGGAGGGAAGGACACCGTGAGAGGGTGGAGGACACAGGGCGTCACCGTGGTGGGTGGAGGACACAGGGGGACACTGTGGGGGTGGAGGACACAGGGGACACCATGGGGGGGGGCCAGGAGAGTATTATAGAGCCTCCGGCGGTCCTGTTGGGGCCCCCTACATCTGTATTGGCTGTTGCTCTACCCCCCCACCCCCCATGCCGGTGCTGGTGTCCCTAGACTCCAGTAAAAAAAAAAAGTGCACAGGCAGCACAGCCTCACCCGATGCTTGCAATAAGACCTCGGCTTAACAATAGGTGCTTGAGGTCCCAAACTTGAACCAGTTGTTGCCCAGGGGACCCACTCCATGTGACCCAAGTTTAGTATTTTTATCGCCTATGGTTCAGGAGAACGGTGTCCCCAAACCGGGTGTCCCTCTCCCATAGACTCCAGTGTTAAGTCCCAAATTCACCCGACTATTGCCTGTCAATGACTGGTCAGTTTGGGGACCCGGTATGGCTGAACCATAGTCGCTGGAGGTCCCAAACTTGTACCAGTTGTTGCCCAGGGGGACCTCTCCATGTGACCCAAGATTGGTATTTTTATCGGCTATGGTTCGGGGGAACTGTGTCTCTTCAAACTGGGTGTCCCCCTCCCATAGACTCCAATGTTAAGTCCCAAATTCACCCGACAATTGCTTGTCAGTGACCGGTCAGTTTGGGGACCTGGTACAGGCTGAAGCATAGTCGCTGGAGATCCCAAACTTCGACCAGTTGTTGCCCAGGGGGGCCTCTCCATGTGACTCAAGTGTGGTATTTTTATCGTTTATGGTTCGGGAGAACAGTGTCTCCAAACCGGGTTTCCCCCTCCCATAGACTCCAATGTTAAAGACTGCTAAAGTCTTTATTGTAAGGGCCCCTTGAGACTCTGGGGCCCCTTACAACAGTACTGCCTGTACCCCCCTGATGGCGGCCCTGACAATAGGTTAGTGCATTTTGCTTTTCTCCACCTTTTTCTACCTCATGCACCTTATTCTAGTTTAGTGACACCTCCTATCAAAGTGATGGGCCAAAAATAAAGTGCATGAAGTAGTAGGGGTGGATCAAAACGGGAAAAAGTTGCTTTTTGCTGTTTTTATGACACAGTGGCCTGCATTTTGTCATGTAAACTGCATCCTTTTAGCTCTCTCTGACCCACCCCACACTACCTCAAGTGCATTACTATTGGCCCATCAGACAGAACTTCAAGGCCTGGTATATGGTAATACAGAGACAGATCCTCTTTTGCAAAGTGTATATTTTATTGAAAAGTTTACTGCATAACCAGGTATAAGGGTTTTTGGGGTCCTGGGACATTCCACAGGAGGTTTACGCTGATAAGGAGCCACTTAGACATGCCTACAGTTTGAAGTGTCAGCTTTACAACTTTTAAAGTCCAGAGGGGCATTTTTTGGGTAAAGTCTCATTTACCATAGGTGTGAGAGGACTTTACTACCTAAATGGCAGCTTACCCACTTGTTACTAATTCAAGTCACTGCAGCT
>BLSH010000513.1:620284-637664 GCA_018402905.1 Glandirana rugosa
CCCCTCTCATATGTAGAATAGGTAATCCCACGGTCTCAGTCCCGGAGTGTAGGGTACATAAGTTGGTCTGTCCCTTATGCTAACCGTTCCGTCATTAGACAAAGGACAAAAAGTTTGTTACCCTAGAAATCCCAGATAAATCACTATCAAGGAGAATGGAGAATCAGGGCTTATACAACATAACCGCGAGGCACCACAGAGTTACTCTTGGGCCCAATAAGACATGACGTTATATAAACAACCCGCTTGGGAGACAACTCTGTGGAAGTGAAGACTAACTCACCAACACTTTGCGTCCAATTTTAAACACCAAAATTGTGTCATGTATTGTTGGGTCGATTGGGTTTGCCCCTGTGAGTCTAAAGAGAGAAATGCTTTTTGTTCTCAACAGAGGGTTCGCCCAACAAATATATTGCAGTACAGAATAACCCGGGTTCTCATTGAGACACCACGGAGCGCCAATACAACATATTCGGGACTAAGAGGTAAGAGGAACTATCACTAAATAGACCCTAAAGATCCCATTGTTTGAAAAACAGGAAACAGATTACTGCCTTGCCAATCGTATTCCCTGTCTGGTTGAATACATGGGATGTGAGGCCCTGACTCTGGCACCCTAATGGATAAGATGTATACTCTCCCCAAACCTACTCATAATTCTGTTTCTTTTTTACCAGTATATACACCCCTTCCCGTCTCATAGATATACATTTCTTTATTTTAACACAGCATGCTCCACTCTTATTGTAAATTGAGATAAACTCTGATCTTTAATATTTTTAGATCTGGGACAGATAGATCTCATCCCTCTCAGGTTGTATGGTGACCGGTGGCAGATCCCCCCGGCCACCCAATCAAATAACCTGACTCAATAGATGACCAAACGTCAAATTAACCTAAAAACGATGGCGCAGTGTGCTTCACTTGAGACAGACAGGTAGGTCGTACCACGACCATTAGAGTTTGCCCTACACTCTTATCTTTTTTCTATGTTCTTGTTATTCTGTACTGCAATATATTTGTTGGGCGAACCCTCTGTTGAGAACAAAAAGCATTTCTCTCTTTAGACTCACAGGGGCAAACCCAATCGACCCAACAATACATGACACAATTTTGGTGTTTAAAATTGGACACAAAGTGTTGGTGAGTTAGTCTTCACTTCCACAATTCTCACTATGTATTCTGATTGTATATATGATTTTTCACTATATATGTATGTATGTGATTTATTGTCAACTTCAAAATGCCATCATGTATGAGATGAAAAAACTGTGATATGGGTCTCTCTCACCCTCCCCCCCCCCCCTTCCTTCCTCATTCCTGCATTTCCATTCCCTTTCTTCCCCTTCCCTCCCTCCTTTTCCTTCTCTTGCTTTCCCTCCACTGACTCATAAACCAATATGCCTGATAGTTGTGATACTCCCATTTAGTTTTTCTATTTTCTGCTATCAGAAACGGATCAAAAACCATATATTCAATTGCTCCACAACACAAAGAGTGACTCCGTTGAACACCTTCCCTGAAGAAGGGTCTGATAGGGACCCGAAACGTTAACGTTGGAAACTGGGATACCATATATCATCTTCCCCTTTGGACAACGGAATGCTCCTTACTACCATCTAAGCTATGTACACATATTTATGACCAACTTTGTGATGTTTTTGCCTGATCACTTGATCCGTTAAATTTTTATGTTGCATAGGGCTTGCTTAATATAAGCGAACCCCTTTCTTTTAAAATAAAATTATATTTTTTTGATACAAACCTGATTTAAGTGTAGTGGTTTGCTGCCTAATTAAAGTCCCACAAAGGGGGTTCATTCTCATTCTAATTACATTTCAAGTTTATGACAAACATAACGGCGTGGGAAAGTAAAGTTGCACGCCATGTTTTATTAGAATGGAGGTTCAAACTTCCCCCTCCGTCGGTCCTCGCTTTTTCATGAACATATTAGGAAGAAAAGAATAAATAGATCTAGAGTGGAAAGTAAAAGATGGAGTAAGTGAGGTAGGGAAAATATGCAGCATGGTAAGGGGGAAAAAAAAACAAAAAAGAGGGAGTGTGGGGCCCTGGCAGCGGCGAACCACATCTGCTCCCTCACACTTAGCAAGGTAACTATCAGTGTCCACCTCATGAGCTGAATAGGGACAGTCCTTTGTCTGATAGTATAAACATGTTCCATGATCTCCATGTTTTGGAGTATTTTTTGTGCTTATTTTGTGCTGTCAGAACCAAATCCTCCATTTTGTTAATTTCTTCTACCCTGCACAACCAGCTGCTGACAGTAGGGGGGGGGTCTGCTTCTTCCACATTGTGGTGATGCAGGACTTGGCTGCGTTCAATAGATGACGTACTATGCGATTTGCGATACTGTTTTGCTGGGATTGAGGAAACATGTAACAGTAAGAATGCCGGGTTGTCTGGGATCTTATGTTCTGTAAATCTTTGAGTAATGGTACGCACCGCTTTCCAAAAAGGTTTTAGTTTAGGGCAGGACCAAAAGATATGGAGTAGTGTGTCTCTGTCCGTCTGGCATCTCCAACAACGATCTGAGCTGGCTGGGAAACAAATGTTTCATCTCTGAGGTGTATAATACCACCTAGTAAGGATTTTATAATTGGTTTCTTGGAGTTTGGTGCACGTAGATGATTTTAAGGAGAACTGGAGGATATTTTGTCGTTGGGTTGTCGTAAAGGAGCAATTTAAGTCTCCTTCCTATTTTTGTAGAAATGGGAGTAGGGGTTGTTCTTCAGGGGTATTGATCAGAGCATACATTTTGGTCAGAACTTGTATCAGTTGTCCCTCCTCCGAGCAGTATTCTTCGAATGTCCTAAGTTCCCATGCGGGTTGGGGAGGGAGTGCAAGAAATTATGAAGTTGTATTCCTTCCCAAAATGGAATTTGGAAAAGACCTGGAGATCTAGTCAATGTCAATATCAATGGCCAGTGGTCAGTCTCCACATAATGAGAGGCCTGTACCCATCCCTCCTGCCTGAGCGTCTAAAATGTGGTCACTTCAAGACCAGAGGGAAACACTGGGTTGCCCAAGATGAGAAAGAGTGGGGACTCGTCTGGAGAAAGATATAGGGAAAACAATCCTAGAACCTATTTGCAGTGTTGTACCAACCGTGGGGTGAGATTTTAGTGAGGGTGGTAATTTGCCATAACACCAAAGAGCACCCTGCAGGGGGATATTAGATTGTGTTTGTTCTAACTGCGCCCATAGCTTGTTCTCTGAATGTCTCCACCAATCTATCACTCTCTCCAAATGTACCGCTTGATAGTATTTTCTTATATTTGGTAGGGCTAATCCACCATAATGTTTGGGTAGGGTTAAGATTCACCTAGAAAGGTGCGGTCTAGACTGTGCCCAGACAAATTGAGTGAAAAGTGTATACACTCACCTGAAATAGCTTTCAGGTATTTGTATCGGCAGTGCTTGGAACAAGTACAAAAATTTCGGTAGAATACTCATCTTCAGTAGGTTGCATCTGCCGAACCACAAGTGCAGTCTTCCTTTCCATTTATCTAACAGTGATTTGGTGGTGGAGAGCACATGTGGGCTGTTAAGTTCAAATGTACAGAACACATCACTGGGAAGATGTGTGCCGAGGTATTTAATGGTGTTGTCAGACCATTTGAATTTAAAGTTAGATTTCAGAGCTGTTAGGGTAGTCTGGTCCGTGTAGACACTCATTGCCACTGACTTGTCCAAATTAATCTTTAGGTTGGATAGTTTACCATATACTTCAAATTCTCTCTAGAGAACGGGGAGGTATATTCTGGGATTAGTTAGCGAGAACAAGAGATCATCGGTATATGCTGATATTTTATGGTGTGTATTCAAAGATACTATCCCCGTGATTTCTGGGTTTGCGTGGATGGTGCATAAAAAAGGCTCTAGCGAAAGGGCAAATAGGAGAGGGGACAATGAGCACCCCTGCAATGGTGAATGGGTCTGAAAGTAGGCCATTAACTTTTACCTGAGCTGTCGGGTTGGTGTAAAGTTTGGATATCCAATTTATCATCTTCTCTCCTAATCCCACATGTTTAAGTACTGTGAGCATAAATGACCCGGTCAAACGCCTTCTCAGCGTCTGTGCTGAGAAAGACGCATGGTGTCCGGGTCGTAGACGCTATGTGGATCAAATTAAGGGCCTTGGTGGTGTTGTCCCTCGCTTCCCTAGATGGAATGAAGCCGACCTGGTCTAGATGTACAATATCTTGCAGATGTGACTCTAATCTGGATGCAATGATTTTGGTGAAGAGTTTAAGATCTATGTTTAGGAAGGAGATTGGTCTGTAGCTACCGCATGATGAAGGGTCTTGCCTTCCTTCGATATAACCAAAATGTGTGCTTTTAACGTATCTCTAGGTAGGAGGGCATCTGAGCTCAATGAGTTAAACATACGTACCATGTATGGGCTTAGTAGTGGGAAAAAAGTTTTAAAGTATTGTAATGCGAAGCCGTCTGGGCCTGGGGCTTTGTTTGGCTTCGCCTTACCCATCACTTGCTTCACTTCTTCTTGGGTGATAGGATTTTCCATGTCTTCCCGCACCTCAACCGGGAACTGCGGAAGAAGAGAGGAGGAAATGCATTCCTCTATAAGCCTCTGAGGCTTGTTCTGTTTCGGGAGATCATAGAGAGAGGAACAAAAATCTCTAAATGTTTGCGCAATCTGGCTTGGGAGGTTGGCTTTGGTGCCCGAGGGGAAAATGATCGAAGGTACATAAGTAGTGCATCTGTAGTCCCTGGTGGATTTGGCCAAAAGCTTTCCACATTTTATTACCAAATTCGTATCCGATCTTACTTTCGTGTTGGATTGCCGCCTTAGCTTTATATTGCAGTCGATCTACCATTTGCTGGAGAAGGGAAATCAATTCCTTCTCTAGAGCAGGAAGTGGGGTTTGTTTGCGTCGTGTTTCTACTTGATGTATTCTGTCTAAAAGTAATTTCAATTGCTTGTCTCACTCCTTTTTGATTCCGGAACTGTGTTTAATTAAGACTCCCCTGATTACTGTCTTGTGTGCCTCCCATAGTATCCCTGGGTAGCAGTCCGCTACATCATTTGTTTGAAAGTTAGTCTTCAGTTCTGTGGAAACATCAGTCACTACGTCTGGTGTCTTTAGTAAGCTTTTGATCAGTTTCCAGAAATGAGTTCTGGAGGTAGGGATCGTCGAGAGTGTGTAACGTATGGCAATAGGGGCATATTCCGACCAGGTGATGCTACCTATATTAGATTCTTGTACTGCTTGTAGTTGGTTGTGTGGGATCAGAAAGTAGTCAATTCTTGAGTATACTTTATGTGGTGACGAGTAAAACGAATAGTCCCGCTACCCCGCACATTGTAGGCTCCAGATATCAATTAACTGAGCGTCATGTAGGCATTGGGCTATTTTTTAGGCAAGGTGTTTTATCAGCTCTAAAATGAGTCTCCTGGATGAAGGCCACGTCAGCTTGTGAACGTTTCAGTTCATCCAGGAGCATGCGTTGTTTCTTAGGGGTGTTTAACCCCTTTGTGTTCAGGGAGATGATTTTAATGGGGTCCATCGCCACCCAGGCCCAACAGAGGGGGTGTGGGGGGTGGAGGGGTGGGGGTAGTAGTGTAGAAGGGTTATGAGAGCATTAGAGAAAGAAAAGTAAAGATTACGAAATGAGGGGTTAGAGATCTAGGAGGAGAAGGTGAAGGGTTTCAGAAATGTCTAGTATAGAAGACAAAGAGACAAAGAGAAATTTTTAAATGGCCTGTTCCAGTTAATCACCAGATATCAGTGCCGTAAACCAAGGTGGGAGGGAAGTTAGACCTGTCCGAACGAGCAGGTCCCTCCGCGCACATCCTCCTGAGCATGTAACACTAACCGTGCATCATAACAAATAGCCAAACAAAGAGAGAAAAAAGCTAATTTTCAGAAGGTCGTATTTAACCTATAAGGACTGGAGAACTAGGACTCCTGAATCACATACTAAGTCTCAGCCATGAACTGCCCGCCATCAAGATGCTCCCATTTATCCACTCATAGATGCCTGTTTTCCTTTACTTTTGGACCATTTATGGAATTCTGATGACTGCTCACCTCCCAAAGCTTCATGTAACCCCCTTGTGGAGGGCAGGCATAGAGGCAGGAGACGCCTCAGTCATGGTTATGTGTGGCCATAGGGCTTATATCTCAGCTTCGTCCTGGGCTATTTGGAGTTCTCATAGGCCTATGCTCAATAGACTAGAGGTGGTATTGTCCCCAGAGAGCGATACACTTATATCTGTAAGCAACCTAGCGTCTCAGTCAGTTCTTAAACACCTACAGTTACATCAGTGTTTGAGGCAGTGTGGTCATCCCCCCAGGGCGAGCCAATGCACGCCACTCCTGCTGGGTCCAAGTATAAACAGGCATGTAAATAGTGGTGTTTCTCCACAGTACCCAGATAGAAAGGTTTATAAATAGAAAAACAGTGCCCCCCCGCCAAAAAAAGTGGGGGGCAAAGGAGGTATTGGGAGTAGAGGAAAGGCCCATCACCCCATCGCCATATTGGTGTATCACTCACTTTCGTTCATTGCTTGTTAACTTTAGACTCTACTGAGAGGTGGGGGGGGGGGGTAGAAGAACCTTAGGCTTTAAGACCACCTCCTATATGAAACATTAAAATTATACTGTTAGGAGTAATGTTCAACCCGGTAAGTTGGTGCCATGGTTCTGCCGTCTGAGGAGAAGATTGAACCACTCAAGGTGTAGGTATAGACGTCCAGCAAGGATTCAGGTACAGGTCTAATCCGTGATCCGAATAGATAGCAAAACAAACAGTGGGACCGCACTCCGAAGCTTGAAAGACAGATGCTAGCTTTTATTGGTAAATCCAAAGTGATAGTGACATACAGCAGACTAGGCTAAGCCACAAGACATCAGGCAGGTTGACGCAGTTCACGGACTACCCATTAGTTTACTCATAAGCCATGGTTCTGCCGCTCTCAACAGCAGACAGTAAAAAACAGATTTACGTGTCAGATCTGATGGCTATCAGGTAGAGTTCCCAATAATGTTGTCTTATAACCGGGTTACACCCGTGCACTTAGTATCGAATAGTTTATCCTAGCATAGCGCCGGACCTTCCTGGAAAGATGGGCTCCAGCACGCATGTGAGGAAGTGACGTCTCGTGGCCACTCACAGCGCCGGAGCTGCGTACCCAGAAGGATCCCTGAGGGAATATGTCAGCTCCCTCTGCAGGGACCGAGCGGACCCTTCGGAGCTTCGTTCTGAGGTAAGCATTTCATAATGAGCTAGGATGCGGTGGATCCTAGCTCATTATGCCTTTTCCTTACAGTTTTTTTTTCTATTATTATGTTTTTTTACGGGCAGACAACCGCTATAAGGGAAAAAATGTAATTCGCCTATTAGGCAGTGGTTATGTTCTGTGCATACTAGTAATTACAGTCCTAGAGTAAACTCCTATAACATTGAATCTACTGCTTACCTACTATTGCTTAGTCTTTAATGCAAAGGGTAGTGTGTGGGGTTCAGTTCAGGTGTAATTCGGCTATGTCTCCTGTACATCTCCAGGGGAGGCAACACGGGAGCGACGCCTGCTTCTTTGTGGCCTGGGGGATGCTGGTCTCCGATTACCTGTTGCTGCAGACCGTCCTGTCTGAAGCCCAGTGGGTTGTGGAAGCAGTTGGAATCAGTTTGGAACCGAGACTGGGGTGGCTTCCAAAAAGGAAAACAGGGCTGGAAGATCCTCCGGCGATCGGAGTGTGAAGAATTGCTGGGCCTTACGGAATGTAGCTGATAGCGGGAAACCCCAACGATAAGTTGCCCCAGTTTGACAAGCTACTTCTAGTACTGGCCATAGCATCGAGTGATGCTGCAAGGTTGCACGGGAGAGGTCTGGCAAGATCTTGATATGGGCCCCATCAAACTCCATGTCCCATGCCTCCCAGGCTTTCCTCAAGAGGGTTTCCTTATGGGAGTAATGGTGGATTTTACAGACTATATCTCCTGGTCTCTCTGGGTCTGTAGGTCGGGGACCAAGAGCCCGGTGTATGCGATCAAATGTCAGGTTAGGGGGAAAGGACTCACCCGCTATGTTGCGGAAGATAGCCAGTGCCATTTCCCGCAGGTCCTCCTGTCCTGTTGCTCCCGGTAGACCCCGGAGCCTCAGGTTGTTCCTGCGGCTCCGGTCCTCAAGTTCCTCCAGTTGCAATTGTAAGCCCACTGCTCTGGCATCCTGAGAAGTTAACTGTGTTTCCATCGCCGTCATTCGGTCTTCCAGAGCCCTCACCGAGGCCTCTCCAGTGGTTAGGCAGGACGTCAGAGCACTAATGTCCTGCTTCACTGCTGTGATGTCTTTGCGGTGTGCGGTCTCCAGGCGGCCTATCAGGGTCTCAATGTCGGCTCTCGTTGGGAGTGCCTGTACGAGAGCCCGGAGTTCAGCATCGGCTCCTAATGTGAGTATGGTGTTCCTTGTGTGTCTACCTGGAACATTGCTGAAGAAGGTCTCTGATGCAGTAGAAGGTGCTGGCAAGGTCACTGTGTCCCTTGATGTTTGTGTCACAGGTGGGGTGTCTATGAGGTCTTCCATCTTTGCTAGAGCGGAGACTGGCTGCGGGTTTGCAAGATATTTTGCTATACCTCCAACTGGTGAGTTCTTAGATACTTTTTTGGCACTTTTTCCTTTCTTCTTCCTCAAAGAGTACATTCCGGAGCACAAATTCATTGTAAAATCATCAGTTTAAGCCCAGAAAGATAGGCGTGGTGCGGGAGCTCTAAAGGTATGCTGCCTCACCCGGCCATGTCCAGACCACGCCACCCCTGTCCAAGGTTTTACTTACCTCTAGAGTTGAGCGGACTCCTGGATGTTCGGGTTTGGCTGAACTTCGCGAAAAAGTTCAGGTTTGGTACCGAACTTAACCCCGGACCCCGAACCCCATTGAAGTCAATGGGGTCCCGAACTTTTCGGCACAAAAATGGCTGTAAAAAAGTCCTGGAAATTGCTAGAGGGCTGCAAAAGGAAGTAAAATGGGGGTAAGAGTAGGACAAGTGCCCTACAAAAAAATGGGGATAGGGAAAATAACTTAAAATCAAATAAAAAAAATAAAAATGGGAAGGGGGGGTGGATGTGGAGTAGGAGCCTAGAGGTTGACTAGGCCGTGACCGTGGCAGTGTAGGTGGAAGTGGCGGTGGTGGAGGAGGAGGAGGTAGCCAACACTTTTTGTTGTTTGTTTGTTTTTTTTTCTAATTGGGGTAGCCCCCAAAATATTGAGGCATATTCAAAAAAACAAGTATACCAATGGGTGTGTGAGGCTGGTCTAAATGTCTATTCTGCACGACTTCTTACAGGAGCAGCAGGAACACTATAGAACTAGGAGACGATTTTAGAACAATAATCTGTCCCTTACAGCACCAGCAGGAACCTCTCCCTCTAGAACTAGGAGATGATTATAGAACAATAATCTGTCCCTTACAGCAACAGCAGGAACCTGACCCTATAGCAGTAGGCGATGATTTTAGAACAATAATCTGTCCCTTACAGCAACAGCAGGAACCTGACCCTATAGAACTAGGAGATGATTTTAGAACAATAATCTGTCCCTCAAAGCAGTAGACTCTACTTAGTCCAGTATCAGATCGTTCTGTAATGCAGGATGAGATGTTATTAGATCTGTAATCTGTCCCTAAAAGCAGGAGTTGTAAACTCTACCTAATCCAGAATCAGATCGTTCTGTAATGCAGAATGAGATCTGCAATCTGTCCCTCAAAGCAGTAGTAGTAGTAATCTCTACCTAGTCCAGAATCAGATCGTTCTGTAATGCAGAATGAGATCTGCAATCTGTCCCTCAAAGCAGTAGTAGTAGTAGTAGTAGTAGTAATCTCTACCTAGTCCAGAATCAGATCGTTTTGTAATGCAGGATGAGATGTTATTATATCTGCAATCTGTCCCTCACAGCGCCGGCAGCATCCTCTCCCTACACTAGCCAGAGAGCATGTGACATGCAGCAGTACGTGACTCCAGCTTATACAGAGGCTGGGTCACATGATGCACTTGCCAATCACAGCCATGCCATTAGTAGACATGGCTGTGATGGCTTCTAAGGGCAAACCAGTGAAACGCTTGTTGATTGGCTGCCCTGCAGCTATTCAACAGGCGGGATAAAATACCCGAACCCCAAACCTGAACCCGAACTTTTTTCAAATGTCCGGGTTCGGGTCCGTGTCACGGACACCCCAAAGTTCGGTACGGACCCGAACTTTACAGTTTGGGTTCGCTCAACTCTACTTACCTCCTTATAAAAAGAAATCAAGTTTGTTTGACAACTTCTGTCTTTCATGAATCCATGCAGTCTGTTGCTTAAAACATTTTTTTTTCCAACAAGAATTCATATTTTATTAAACTCTCCAGTATCTTCCCAACTATAGAAGGTAAACTAACAGGTCTATAGTTGCTTGGTAAAGACTTTGACCCCTTTGATCCCTTTTTAAATATGGGGACCACATTGGCCCTATGCCAATCCAGTGGTACTATTCCAGTCATTAAGGAGTCCCTAAAAATTTGATACAATGGCTTTGAAATGACCGAGCTCAATTCTTTTAGGATCCGTGGGTGGATGCCATCTGGTGGATCATTTGGGGCTGTGTCACTACAACCCCCATTATGGACATGAGCTCCCCATGCTCATTTATATACACTGAGCTGAAGAAAGTATTTAATAAGTTTGCCTTCTCTTTGTCCCCAGTCACCCACTCTAGATTATTTTGTAAAGGGCCTACATGCTCCGACCTGACCTTTTTACTATTAATATACTTGAAGAATTTTTTTGGGGTTTGTCCTACTATCTTTTGCAATTTGTCGTTCGTTTTGAATTTTTGCGTCCTTGATTTCCTTTTTACATATTCTGTTATATTCTTTGTAACATTTAAAAGATGACAGTGTTCCTTCATTATTATATTTTTTAAATGCTCTTTTCATATCATTTATAACTTTTTTAACTTTGGCTGTGAGCCACATAGGTTTTATTTTAGCCTTTTAAACTTATTGCCCATGGGAATATACTTTGCAGTGAATTCGCAAACAGTCTTTTTAAAAAATTCCCATTTCTGTTCTGTGTTTATCTATCCCAATATTCCCTCCCAGTCTAAGTCCTGGAGAGCAGCCCTCATCCTTGTAAAATTTGCTCTCTTAAAGTTAAGTGTTTTTATTTTTCCCGTATGTGTTTGTTGCTTGCAGCTTACATCAAATGAAATCATGTTATGATCACTGCTACCCAGATGTTCTTTTACATGAATATTGGTAATTAGCTCTGCATGGTTTGAGATTACCAGGTCTAGCAAAGCATCATTCCTAGGTGGGGCCTCAATAAACTGGACCATAAAATTGTCCTGTAATAGGTTTATTAATTTTTGCCCTTTAACTGTCCCAGCAGTGCCATTACTCCAATGAATTTCCGGGTAGTTAAAATCCTTCATTATTATCACTGTCCCAGCCCTTGCAGCCCTTTCCATCTGTGCAATGAGCTGAGTCTCCACTTCTTCTTTAACACTGGGAGGTCTATAACAAACTCCAATGATAACCTTTGTAGTGTACACACCCATATACAGATCTACCCATAATGCTTCAGACTCATCACACTCTCCATAAACTAGGTCCTCTTTCACACTCGCTTTGAGATCACTTCTCACATAGAGACAGACACCACCACCCTCCCGTTTTACCCTGTCTTTCCGAAAGAGAGCATAACCAGGAATATTAATAAGCCAGTCATGTGAAGAATGAAGCCAAGATTCAGCTATACCAATCAAATTATAGTTCTCCTCATGCACCAGAGCTTCCAACTCACCTATTTTGCTTGGCAGACTTCTGGCATTGATGATGGTGAACAAACACTTTAATTCACTGTCAAATTTTGCACATGTATGTTGCATAATTTTTATTGTAGTACAAACAGTACAATTTCCAATGGTTGATTGTAACATGGGAACCTTCATATAATCTTCCACAGCCCTCCCCCCATGTTCCCCCATTCCACCCACAGGGGCTGACCCCTACCTGACCTGTCTACCCCGTTATAATCTAATTCACCCTCCCCCCTCAATCCTAGTTTAAATACTCCTCCAGCCTTCCCATAAACCTCTCCCCTAGCACAACAACTCCCCTTCCATTTAGGTGCAAACCATCTTTAGCATATAGGTTGCACCCCAATGAAAAGTCAGCCCAGTGCTCTAAAAACCCAAAGCCCTCTTCCTTACACCAGGTCTTTAGCCATGCATTCAGGGCTCTAATCTCCCCCTGCTGTTCCTGTGTTGCGCATGGCACAGGCAATATTTCAGAGAATATCGCCTTGGAGCTCCTTCCCTTCAACTTGCAACCTAGTTCTTTAAATTGGTTCTTAAGGAGCCTCCACCTTCCATATATTCTGTCATTGATTCCAACGTGGACCAAGACAGCTGGGTCATGCCCAGCCCCTCCCAGCAATTTATCAACCTGGTCCACCACATGCCGAACCCTGGCACCAGGGAGACAGCAAAATGTTCAGTTGAGGCAATCCTGGCGACAAATTATTCTCAGTCCTTCTAATTATAGAATCCCCAATTACCATCAACTGTCTAGGCCTACCTGCACTACCTTTACCACCCCTCCTAGATGGGCTGCTCTCCTGGCTATTAGAGGGGAGCAGTGACATCTGGGCTGCCACCTCTGAGTTTGCCACCCCCACATCTTCACTCAACTTGGCAAATCTGTTAGGGTGCTCAAACCCAGGACTGGCCTTCCTTTTCTGTGAGCCCCTATCACTCCCTCCTAACTGTATTAACCCATCTACCAACCTTATAATCTTGACTTACCCCTCCACCCTCCCCATTAACCTTACTAGGACCCCTTTCAAAGTTGTCAGTTCTGGCCAGTGATGCAATTTGCTCCACCAGATCTCTAATGCGAGCTTCCAGAAGCGCAACCTGCTCACATCTGTCTCAACGGTATCCATTCTGGAGCTGTTGCTCCATTGTTGCATACATGTGGCACACTGTGTAAAACCTTCAATCTTGCTAGCACACATTTTCCCAGATACAACCACACTGATAACAGGAAATTTCAGATGTAACTTATAGGTTTGAAGACTCCTGTTATAACCTCCTATTACCACTTCAGCCCCGGAAGGATTTCACACTTTAGGACCAGAGCACTTTCTGCGATTCGGCACTGCGCCGCTTTAACTGACAATTGCGCAGTCGTGCGACGTTGTACCCAAACTAAATTTGCGTCCTTTTTTCCCACAAATAGAGCTTTCTTTTGGTGGCATTTGATCATCGCTGCGTCATTTCTGATCGCCGCTATAAACAAAAGAAGAGCGACAATTTTGCAAAAAAAAAAAAAAAAGATTTTTTACTTTTTGCTAAAATACAAATACAAAAAAAAAATACAAAAAAACTATTTATATTCTTCCTCATATTTGTGATAAAAAAAAAAATCGCAATTGGCGTTTATTGATTGGTTTGCGCAAAAGTGGCCGCGTTTATGGATGATGAGAATTAATTTCTGGGGTTTTTATTTTTTTAAATTTTTTACTAGTAATGGCGGCGATCTGTGATTTTTAGCGGTACTGCAATATTGGGGCAGACATGTCGGACCATTTTCACACTTTTTGGGACCATTGGCATTTATACAGCGATCAGTGCTATAAAAATGCACTGATTACTGTGTAAATGCCATTGGCAGTGAAGGGGTTAACCTGCAGGGGGCGCTCTAATGGTTAACTGTGTTCCCTGGGCGTGTTCTAACTGTGTGTGGGCTGCCCTAGCAGGGGAAGGGAAGTGATCACAGCTTCCATGTAGAGGAAGGCTGTGATCACAGCCCTACCCCCTCTCATAGAACGGAGGTCCATGTTTACTTACACGGACCTCCGTTCTTTCAGTGCGGGGGGGGGGCATCGCGGGTAGCCAGTGGCGATCGAGTCCACCGCACCCGCTCCCTGGCCCCCCCCCGAACACAGTGAGGTTTTAACTCACCACTTAGTCAAATTCCATTTGCTCAGAGTTCCAGCAAGCAAAAAGATGGCAAACTAAAGGATGAGCAAGCTCAGAAATTAGTTCTACAGAGAGTTATATAGGACCTGGATCACCTGTGACCAATTAAACACTTACGGTAATTAGTAGTCTGATGGAAGGAAAGAGAAAAAAAGCTATTTAAAAAGTGACAAAATCTGTTAAAAAGCTGCAAGGAAAAAAACAAAAACAAAAAAAAAAAACCTAAAACTGCAAACACAGCAACCACCAGCAGTCAGAAGCAAAATTGTTTCACTATTCACTCAAAATGTCCCACTCTTCAGCTTTCAACCAGAAAATCAGGCAAACTCAGATGTGCTCTTGGTTGGCGCAAAAGTTGCCGCGTTTAAAAATTATGAGATTTCATTTCTGGGGTTTTTATTTTTTAATGTTTTACTAGTAATGGCAGCGATCTGCGATTTATAGCGGTACTGCGATATTGTAGCGGACATGTCGGACCATTTTGACACTTTTTTAGGACCATTGGCATACAGCGATCGGTGCTATAAAAATGCACTAATTACTGTGTAAATGCCATTAGCAGTGAAGGGGTTAACCTGGAGGGGGTGCTCTAAGGGTTAACTGTGTTCCAACTGTATGGGGGCTGGGCTGGCAGGGGAGTGATCACAGCTACCATATACAGGAAGCCTGTGATCACAGCCCTTCCCTCTCTGTCAGCACGGAGATCCGTGTTTTCTTACACAGATCTCCGTTCTCTCACTGCGGGGGGGCCATTGGGGGTAGCCAGCGGAGATCGAGTCTGCCCTACCCGCTCCCTACCCCCCCCCCCCCGGAACACAGTGAGCGCGGGAGCGCGCCTCCGGCCATGCACGTGCGCTCACAATACTAGTTATCACGGCCGCTGCCAGGTGACGGCGGTTTGCGATAACGAGCCACTTTGTCGCCATCACGGCGGGCGGACGGCAAGTGGTTAAAGCTGTTTTTTTTTTCATCTTTAGGGTACCTAGAAAATCCATGATTTTTCCATGATTTTTACTTTTTGTATTTTATTTTGTATACAAAATAATTTGAAGGATATGATAGTATCCAAATAGGTAGTTAGAACTTCTATCCAAGCCTCCTTGGATAGAAAGTGCCTGATCCTCTGCGCTACTATGTGCAAAAAACAATACACTAATAGAACAGGTGTAGGGGTCTGCCGCAATGTACCTATATGTGTTCCCACCTATAACAAACTGTGAATGTGAAAAAAAACATGGTAAAGCGCTACCGCTATATTAATCAATAAATCGTGACATACACAATCAAATAGCTCAAATGAATCATGCTAGTAAGAAACAAACAATATTCTGTATTAAAGTAAGGACTGCAAAGTCCCAAACTAAAAATAACTATTAAACGTAAATTAGTGAATCCAGACCGCCCACTGTTTATATACGTCATTACTTTGATGTTATATGCCGTTGCAATGGCAGTAGCTAGCTGCCATAACCCCAGTATTTTTTTTATACAGTGGTGATTCGGCATCCAATAATAGTGGTCCTGGCGGCGGTTTCGCCACGGGATCAATTTATAGGCAGAAGGAAAGATACCCGGTTGTTTCCCCGCTTACTGGAGACGTTGGTAAAGGGAAAAATGATCCAATCCTCTGGAGCAATGGGCAGGAAGTCGAGCGAGGGCAAGATGGCCCCCACTCAACTCTATGCCCTTGGAGGACTGGAGCGACGTCTGATGTCACTTCCACCTATAGGCCTTAAAGGGCCTTTTTTTTTTTTAGTGAATGTAAAATGACATTTTTTTTGCCTTTAAATGTAAATGTGAGATCTGAGGTATTTGTGACCCCAGATTTCACAATAAAGAGGACCTGTCATGCTTATTTCTATTACAAGGGATGTTTACATTCTGTAAATAGAAAAATGTGATAGGAATAAATGTGATCAAAAAAATAATTAAAGGGACAGTGTAAAAAAATAAATAAATAAAAAATGTAAAGTGCCCTGTCCCTCCAAGCTCGCAGGTAGAAGCGAACGCATACGTAAAGCCACGTAAACGGTGTTCAAACCACACGTGAGTTATCACCACAATCGTTAGAGCAAGAGCAATAATTCTAGCACTAGACCTCCTCTGTAACTGTAAACAGGTAACCTGTAAAAGTTTTTAAAAGTCGCCTATGGAGATTTTTGAATACCGTAGTTTGTTGCCAATCTGCGAGCGTACGCAATTTTAAAGCATGAAATGTTAGGTATCTATTTACTCGGCATAACACCATCTTTCATATTATACAAAAAATTGGGCTAACTTTACTGTTCTCTTTTTTTTTTTATTAAAAAAGTGTATTTTTTTCCAAGACCGCTGCGCAAACACGGTGTGACACAAAATATTACATTCTCTAGGGTCTCTCTTAAAAATATATATATATATATATATATATATATATATATATATATAATGTTTGGGAATTCTAAGTAATTTGCTAGCAAAAAATACTGAATTTAACTTGTAAACAACAAATGTCAGAAATAGGCCTGATCCTTAACCGCCTCAGGACCGCCCACCGTCAAATGACGGCGGAGCGGTCCTGCTCTCACAGCGGGTGGACGTCATATGACGTCCTCCCATTAAGCCGGGATTGCGCGCGATCGGGCGCGCATCCCGGCTCTGTCGGTGTCGGCGTGTCCCCAGGACACGCCGCTTCACCGACAGGGGTGAACAGCCATTGGTTATGGCTGTTCACCACGTGATTGGCTGTGACGAAGTCACAGCTGATCACAAACGGCACGCCCGCCGTTCGCACGGCGCATGCGCGCGATCGGGAGCACGCTGCGCGTGCGTGTCGGTGGCGCCGTGTTCCTGAGGAACACTGCCTGTCACCGACACAGGTATCAGCCGCCGGCCGGCGGCTGATACCTTGTGATCGGCTGTGATCTACTTCACAGCCGATCACATACAGTGTAAACAGAGCGGTAACTCACTGTTACCAGCTCTTCTCTCTTCACACAGTGTCCAGTGTGAGGAGAGAAGAGCTGGGATCAGTGAGTTACTGATCTGCAATGTAAAAGCACACTGACACTGACCCCCACTGCCCCCCCCAATGCACCTGTCACCCTAACAGTCACCACATATGCCCCCATAAAGGGTACCTGTCATCATAAAGTGTACCTGTCCTCAGACTGCCATCATAAAGAGCACCAGTCACCCGTCACCCATCACTGACCACCGCCAGTCACCCATCACCCATCACTGACCACCACCCGTCACCCATCAGTGATCACCGACAGTCATCCATCAGTGACCACTGCCACTCACCCATCAGTGACCACCGCCAGTCACCCGTCACCCTTCAGTGACCACTGCCAGTCACCCGTCACCCATCAGTGACCACCACCAGTCACCTGTC
>BLSH010000513.1:638500-661456 GCA_018402905.1 Glandirana rugosa
AAATGTGTCGGACTGGTGTATGACTCCGGGTTGTAACTTCATCATGGAAGTCCGCAAGATGTTCGTATTTACTGTGAGTAAAGAGTTGTGGGATAATTTGAAAACTTCCAGGACCTCGTGGTCCTGTTACCTTAACGGGAGTTTTACTGGGGTAAAACCTTTCTTTTGTGGGGTTGCATATTAGATACTCCGTATTACTCAGAGGGTCATTTTGAGGGCAATTCCATTGTCCTGGTGCTCCAGGACCTTCAAAAGTTTAATAGGGTGTTGAGAAATGAGTGTCATTTATGCTTGTAGAACGCCTGAAGGTACTACTTCAATGTTGGGCCTCAGTATGTGGTCAGGCTGTGTAAAAGTGTCACACATGTGGTGTCGCCATACTCAGGAGGAATAGCAGAATGTATTTTGGGGTGTAATTTTTGCTATGTACATGCCATGTGTTGAAAATAGCTTATAAATAGACAACTTTGTGTAAAAAAAATGCGTTTTAATTTTTTTCCAACATTTTCCAAAAACTACTGGAACAAAAGTGAACCGTTCAAAAGACTCATTATGCCTCAATGATTATTCGTTGGGGTGTTTGCTTTCCAGAATGGGGTCATTTTGTGGGCAATTCCATTGTCCTGGTGCTCCAGGGCCTTCAAAAATGTGATAGGTCGTCATGACATTAGATGTGTCATTTATGTCCCTAGAATACCTGACGGCGCTCCCTGCATGTTGAGCCTCTGTATGTGGTCAGGCTGTGAAAAAGTCTCAGACATGTGGTATCTCCATACTCAGGAGGAGCAGAAGAATTTGTTTTGGGGTGTAATTTGGGGTATGCATATGCTGTGTGTGAGAAATAACCTGTTACAATGACCATTTTGTTAAAAAAAAAAAAAAGAAAAAAAAAATCTTCATTTTGCAAAGAATTGTGGGAAAAAATTACAGCTTCAAAAAATTCACCATGCCTCTTACTAAATACCTTGGAATGTCTACTTTCCAAAAAGGGGTCATTTGGGGGGTAATTTTACTTTCCTGGCTTGTTAGGGTCTCAAGAAATGAGATAGGCTGTCAGTATATCAGGTGTGATCAGATCTGATCAATTTTCAATGATTGGCACCATAGCTTGTAGACTCTATAACTTTCACAAGGACCAAATAATATACACTTATTTGGGTTATTTTTACCAAAGATAGGTAGCAGTATAAATTTTGGCCAAAATTTACAAAGAAAAATTACTAATTTGCAAAATTTTATGACCGAAACAAAGAAAAAGGCATTTTTTTAAAAAAATCGCAATCTTTTTTTATTTATAGCACAAAAAATAAACCCCCTCCTAGTGATTAAATACCACCAAAAGAAAGCTCTATTTGTGTGAAAAAAAGGACGCAAATTTCATATGGGTACCGTGTTGCATGACTGAGTAATTGTCATTCAAAGTGTGATAGCACTGAAAGCTGAAAAATGGCCTGGACAGGAAGGGGGTTTTTGTGCCAGGTACTGTTGTGGTTAAGTGGTTAAAAGTTTATTCCAAGAAATCCAACACCAACGGCGATAAACCTCTGTAGTGTGAAACCTCCACCTCTAATACGGTGCTTACCGCATATTTTGGACCTTCTATCTCTAGGAAGGTCACATAGGCAATGATCAGAGTCATCAATGGTCACATAGGCAATGATCAGAGTCATCAATGGTCACATAGGCAATGATCAAAGTCACCAAAGGGGTCCTTCTGATGTTAGTGTTATTGATCTACTCCTATAGGGAATGCACCACCTGTTCTTTTCCCAGCAAGGCTCCACATGACCCGTGGACAGGAGTATAGAAAGAAAAAACGCTTTTGGTTCATTTATCAATGGTTAAAACTACACTTACATACATATGCAGATAAAACGCCTGAAATATACAGTATCTCGCTGGCATTCGACTCAAACCCACTCTTCCAGGATCGGTAGGGATGATGCCAGTACGTAGCACTGCCCTACACGTTTCGTCATAAATTACGTCTTCCGGGTGTGGGTGCGGTGCTGTGTCACCACTATTTATGGTAAAAGAAGAATGACCAAGCCTCATTTTGAGTCACGGCCATACTGTGTAAATTAGCTATTTTTTCACCTACTCATTCATGTGGACGTTTTTCTGTCACTGATTTACATTTAATGTCTTATATGCTATAAGTGCAGCTCTGATTTTGTTTACATTGTATGCACTATGTTAATATCACATGGCTGAGTTGCTGCTCAGTGCAAGGCTTTATACAACTGCTATTGTTTAACATTTTTGGCATTAGCGCAGTTTCTGTGCATCTATACACAAATATATATGTGACATATATTTACAATATAAATTTGATTTATAGTTAGGTTGCAAAGCCATTATCTTGCATGCACAGTGAGAGAGTTAAACTCTAGTCAGAAAAGACTCTTCTTTTTTTTTTTTTTTTGCTGTTGCTGCACAAACTGCTACTAACATCCAGATAGAAAAATGAGTGTATATAACATTTAAATGATTATTATGTCATTTTGATGGTAGATTGTAGCGCCTTGTGTCATTTATGCTAATACGGTGAATTGTTATAACAATTTATGCTCTATATTCTGGTTTTCATCGAGCAGACAAATTTGAAGTACGCCCGGCACAAGCGCAGCTGACTTCCAGGGTTGTCTGCCATTATCTTACTCACAAAACTGCTGTATTTAACGATACAGATGATTATAGCAAGCGGCGACTGCTGCACGCATTGTGATAATTGTTTATTGCCCTCGTCACAGCCCATCCATCTAAACAAATTACTCTTTAAGCAGTCACTGCCATCTGATTGCCACAGCACTTCTATTGATCTACGACTGATTCGCTTGTTTCAGCTCAGTTTTTCAGCAGTTTATCACGCACTGTATTCATCCAGAGAAATAAACATTCCAAATATAACTGTGTTGTTTTAAAGGATTTATATAAATAAATTGCATCATTTGTATCAATAGATGTTAGACAGATTGTAATCATTTTCTTGTTGGAATATTTGAAACATGCATGACATTTTGGACTTAGCATCACATATTTTGTTAAAGTATATCTAAATCTAATAATGAACATATACTATTTTGCAGCTTACCACTCAGTTACATAGTAGGTAAGGTTGAATAAAGGCAGTTGTGCATTCAGTTCAACCTGTGTATGTGTGTCAGAGTCGATAACCATTTCCCATATCCCTGTTTGCTGTGTTCTTTAAGATGCATGCCAAATAGTCTTTTAAAAATATCAATACTCCCCGCTGCCACCACCAATTGTTAAAGAGAGTTCCACATCCTTATCGCCTGACAGTGAAAAACCCCCTGCACAGCTTAAGGTTAAACTGCTTCTCCTCCAATCTCATTGTGTGGCCCAATGCCCTCTTACAGTCCCTAAGACTGAATATGTTCCTTTCATATGCTGGGATCACCATTGAGGAATTTGTAAATCGCTATTATGTCCCCTCTCAAGGGTCTCTTCTCGAGTGAGAATAAATTTAATGCTTGTAGTTGTTCCTTGTAATTGAGGTCCTCCAATATCCTTATTAATTTCGTTGCCCTTCTGTGGACTGTCTCCAGCTCCAGCACATCCCTTAGCACATCCCTTCTGAGGACTGGTGACCAGAACTGGACTGAATACTTCAGATGTGGTCAGACCAGAGTTTCAACGGCGGACGGTCAATAAGGGGCGCTTGAGAAGAAAAAAAAAAAAGTCAGCCCGACCCCTACAGGAGACGCCAGTATATTGACTTTTTTTTTCTCGCCTCCTTGCTGTTAGCAAGTAGTGAGCCAATTGGTCAGTCATAAAAGACTATGTATGTGCACTGAATAGGCCCACATACATAGTCTGATTGGCTGCCCTGAGCCAGTGACTGACTGGCATTGAATACTGTGGGCGGGACTGTGGCGGACGTGCTGGCTGCGTGATTACTCGTGCAGGCGCAGTACTCCGCTGGGTTTCAGTCCTGACTCCTGTGCCGCAGACCATGCACTCCAGCATGCTCTCCGCAAGCCGAGCTCTGCACACTCCAGCATGCTGTCCGCAAGCTGAGCTCTGCACACTCCAGCATGCTCTCCGCAAGCTGAGCTCTGCACACTCCAGCATGCTCTCCGCAAGCCGAGCTCTGCACACTCCAGCATGCTCTCCTCAAGCCGAGCTCTGCACACTGCCAGCCTGCTATTAGATGGGGTATGTGCGGGACTTGTCCAACTTCGGGGGGGGGGGGGGTCTGTCAGTGCCGCGAGCCCCTATCTGGGGCTCTGTATACTGTGATATGGTGACTCTGTATACCCTATCTGGTGAATGTATACCCTATCTGGGGCTCTGTATACTGCGATATGGTGACCCTGTATACCCTATCTGGTGACTGTATACCCTATCTGGGGCTCTGTATACTGCGATATGGTGACTCTGTATATTGCTATATGGTGACTCTGTATACCCCTATCTGGTGACTGTATACCCTATCTGGGGCTCTGTATACTGCGATATGGTGACTCTGTATACTCCTATCTGGTGACTGTATACCCTATCTGTGGCTCTGTATACTGCTATCTTGGGCTCTGTATACTGCTATATGGTGGCTCTGTATACCCCTATCTGGTGACTGTACACCCTATCTGGTGTTATGTATACTGCTATCTGGGGGCTCTCTGTATACTGCTATATGGTGACTCTGTATACTCCTATCTGGGGCTCTCTATACTGAGATATGGTGACTCTGTATACTGCTATATGGTGGCTCTGTATACTGCTATATGGTGACTCTGTGTACTGCTATCTGAGGCTCTGTATACTCCTATCTGGAGCTCTGTATACTGTGATATAGTGACTGTGTACTTCTATCTGGGACTCTGTTTACTGCGATATGATGACTCTGTATATTGCTAACTGGGGCTCTGTATACTGCGATATGGTGACTGTGTATACTGCTATCTGGGGCTCTGTATACTGCAATATGATGACTCTGTATACTGCTATATGGGGGCTCTGTATACTGCTATATGGTGACTCTGTATACTGCTATCTGGGGCTCTGTATACTGCTATCTATGGCTCTGTATACTGGTATATGGTGACTCTGTATACTGCTATCTGGGGCTCTGTATACTGCTATCTGGGGCTCTGTATACTGCTATATGGTGACTCTGTATACTGCTATTTGGGGCTCTGTATACTGCTATATGATGACTCTGTTTACCCCTATCTGGTGACTCTGTATACTGCTATATGGTGACTCTGTATACTGCTATATGGTGACTCTGTATACTGCTATCTGGGGCTCTGTATACTGCTATCTGGGGCTCTGTATACTGCTATCTGGGGCTCTGTATACTGCTATATGGTGACTCTGTATACTGCTATCTGGTGCTCTGTAAGTCGATACTGCTATCTGGTGACTCTGTATACCCCTCTCTGGGGCTCTGTATACTCCTATCTGGTGACTCTGTATACCTCTATCTGGTGATGCTGTATACCCTATCTGGTGATGCTGGGCTGTATACTGCTGACACAAGGGGTGGGAACCATAAGGGGTGGGGCTTATGAGAAGTGGGAGGTGTCAAAAAGAAAGGGCGGGGTCTTGTGCCACCCATCCTAAAATTTCACCGGTGGCCACTGCAGAGTTTTATAAAGTGGCAGGATTATAGTTTTATCTCTGGAGTATATCCACTTTTTTATGAATGCTAATATTCTGTTGCTTTGGTAGCTGCATCTTGACATTGCATGCTATTGCTCAGTCTGTCTTCCACTAGGACCCCCAGATCTTTCTCCATCCTTGACTCCCCCCAGTGAGTAGTTTGCGCTTATGTTCTTAGCCCCAAAGGGCATTACTTTACATTTCTCCACATTAAACTTCATTTGCCATGTAGTTGCCCATTCCATTATTTTGTTCAGGTCTTTCTGTAAAATTTCTATATCCTGAGGTGAAGGTATTATTTATATTATTTATATATAATACTGCTTATTTTTGTGTCGTTTGCAAAAACTGAGATCGTGCTATGCATCCCATCATATCATATATCATTTATGAATGAATTAAACAGAATTGGGGGGGGTGTGTCCAAGATAGGGCAGCGAGAGGTCGCATACTAGCTGAGCTCTGCCGGTCCAGACCTATTATCTTGCTCTTTTCGGGTGTGGTGAGCCTACTACACGCTTGCAACTGCTCCTCTACCTCAGTGTCATTCCCGGGGCATGAAAAAGGGAAGAATCAACCTCCCACGAGCTGTACAGGGACATTGGCTGAACGGTCAGCAGTGAAGGAAGGCCCGGTTCCCAGCACCATCTTAGCCCACATGGCCTCCCAGACAGAGGAATCTGGATCGCAGCCCGGAACTTGCTGTGGTTATTCTGGCCATTACTATCTGTCAAACTACCCTGACAGATAAGATAGACTATCTACAGACCAGTCTTAGTTTTATCCGTAAGGACCTAGACTCCTTCAGGGAGCGGGTGATGGAGGTGGAGCAGAGGGTATCCTCCACAGAAGACACGATCATACACTCTTTACTTGTTACCCAATAGAAAAATAGCTCAAGACATCCTTTTTGAATAAAATTGGCCGTACCGGACATTTATTAACAAATAACCAAAAACACATTTTGAATTACCAAATAATCAACTCACAGATAAATATTAAACCAGGTTGCTGATCTTTGAAGGCACTAAAAACCCCAAATCAATTTTGTATCTGCATGGCCACACAAGGTCCCCAGCTGCAACACACCGACTCAAGGAGGATCCGAAACTCTCCACTTTCCAATGCAGATTCACATTTTCCGAATGCCCAGTTAAAAATTGGTTAACTGCCATCTTAACGAGGACCCCATACAATAGATGGTTCCCCACTATAACATATCGCCATTAATTTAGAAGGCCTCCAAAGATCCCAACCACCACAGTACTACACAATCATTGCACGGCATCCAGTCCAAAAGATGCGGGAGGGTGGAAAGCTGTTGCTTCGCCCGATGACCTCCCACTGACCGGCAAACTCTTGACTCCTCCCTACCCCAGTCTGGAAACCCCTCCTATACCACCCCTACAGATAAGGATACATAAACTGTGTTAACCCTTTGTGTCCTGTTTGCCCTGCTACCCAGTCATGCCAGCTCTACATTTATTTATTTATTTGCTTTGGGCTTATCTTACTTTGAAAATCAAAGTTAAGGCGCTGGAATCCAGATGCTGAAAACAGTAATAGGCGCAACAACCTGCAGATCCTAGGCCTGCCCGAGGGAGTGAAAGGTGCCAATCCTACTGCCTTTACGGAACAACTTTTGCAACAGCTACTACCGAATGCCAGGTTTACCTCATTCTTCTCTGTTATACCCTCTGCCCGGGGCCCACCGGGGGCCTCTCCGCGGACATTTATATTCAAGTTGCTCCATTTTAAAGACCGCAATCTGGTCTTGAGAGCAAAAGGAGACATACGCTATGAGAATGCTAAACTTTTACTGTTTCCTGACTACTCGGTGGAGACTCAGTGCCAGAAGTAATCGTTTGACTTAGTGAGGGCCCAACTTTGAGCCAAGGGGTTAAAGTAAAGCATGCTGTTCCCTGCCCAACTGAGAGTGGAAGACAGAAAATCGGTCCGGTTTTTTACCTCCCAGGTGGAAGCTTGGGCCTGGCTGGACTCCATCCGTCGACGGTGAGATGTATCTACCTAGCCAAGTATCACCCCCTATTTCCCCTCCCCATTCTACCCATGCCCAGGAGAGCCACTTTGATCCTTGATCTTACTATGTATTATTATTATTATTATTTCAGGTACTTATATAGCGCCGTCAATTTACGCAGCGCTTCACATATATATATTTTACATTCACATCAGTCCCTATCCTCAAGGAGCTTACAATCTAAAGTCCCTAACTCACATTCATACATATACTAGGGACAATTTAGACAGGATCTAATTTACCTACCAGCAGGTCTTTGGAGTGTGGGAGGAAACCGGAGTACCCGGAGGAAACCCACGCAGGCACAGGGAGAACATGCAAACTCCAGGCAGGTAGTGTCGTGGTTGGGATTCGAACCAGCGACCCTTTTGTTACCAGGCGAAAGTGCTACCCACTACACCACTGTGCCGCCCATGTATCTGACTTTCTGCTCCTCACTTGTATTTTGGCTCCTGCTATCCTCTCTGTTGAGTCACTGTTAGGAAAACGGCTGTTTTCAGTTGACTGTGCGCATTGCATGCACCTGTGCGCGTTCGCGCGCGCCTGTGCACGCTCCCTGTGCGCGCCACTGGTGTCAAACGGCCTATTTAGGCAGACAACACCCTGCAGCAGATACTGTCCATTCTACAGCGTTCCTGTGACCCCTGTGATTACTCTGAGAGACTTTCCTGCACCTGTGACCCCGGCTTTATTTGGACTTTGCTACTTTCTGCCTGCCCTGACCCCTGGCCTGTCTATGACTACTCTTTTGCCTGATCCTTCTGTACCTTTGCTGCCCACATGTTGCCGACCCTGCTTGCACCCGACCACCGGCCAGCCTGCTCCATCTGTACTGCATAACCAGCCTGTTGCCGACCCGGACCGCATTCTTCTGCCTAGCACAAGCTCCAGTGGACCTTCACACACCACCAAGTGACCCAGTCCAACCCTCGTGCCCCCTTGTGCTCTTGAACTCCCTGTCTGCACTACCAGGGGTTCTCAAACCAGGGCCACAAGAGAGGTGACCTCCTGCATAAGTCAGACTCGTCCACCAGGTATGTGACAGCTACCATGTCATCTGCAACCTCCTCTCACGTGGCCTGGGAGTTGGGTGAGTTTGCTCCTCTTTGCTGGCGCTGGTGCCTTTTCAGTTGCTGTGGATCTTATATTGGAGTGCGGGCCTGTTACCAGGTTATCTTTTGGTAAGCCTTATGAATCATAGATATTCATAGTCCCTTACTTATCCTGTTTATACTACTGCAGCATTGGACTGGATTCCTGGACTGCGCTACTTCTGATCTGCATGCTTAAACTGTGCCATGTTTTTTCCTTCTCTCTTCAAGTTTGCAACCGCAAAACAGTTTTTAAGTTTATGCCCCCAGTCTTAGACTGGGTGATCATACCTGCACTTATCTCCGGACACCTAGAATGAACTATACGCACTCACGGTGCGTGCACTGATCATGTTGACTGCCTGAATCTTGCTCACATAGCCCCCTTGTTGGCGAATTATCCATGTTTTGGGATGGGATTCAGACCTCCCCTGGTTTCTATGGGTGGGGTGGAGTTGTGGAACACTTTGTTGTTGTTATGGTGCACGGCATTTGTTGCTTCTTCATATAAATTTATATGCCTTTTGACTGAATATGTATGGTCCTTTTGGTACATATAATGCTAGCTATCTGGGTCCCGCTACTTCCAGTTTCCCCTTCTCATGTTAGACGAAAGATTTTCTACTCTCAGTATTGTTGCTTCTTCATATAAATTTATATGCCTTTTGACTGAATATGTATGGTGCTTTTTGGTACATATAATGCTAGCTATCCGGGTCCCGCTACTTCCAGTTTCCCCCTCTCATGTTAGACGAAAGATTTTCTACTCTCAGTATAGCCACTTATAAAATTATCTCCTGGAATGTGAGAGGGCTGAACTCAGAGGTCAAGCAGTCCTTGGTTTTTCAATTTCTGCAGAAACACCACCCGGACATTTGTGTCCATTAAGAGACATTTAGTTGGTGGGAGAGTACTGAGTCTTAAATGACCCTGGGTGGGTTATCACTATAATTCGACCCATACTAACTTCTCCAGAGGAGTAAGTATTTTGGTTCGTAACCCTTTACCATTTAAATTGCTGGAGTTGGAGCTGGAACCGGATGGCCTTTATGTGATCATGCATGCATTATTACATAACCTAGAGGTGGTGTTGGTGGGCCTTTATTTCCCCCCAGCAGCACCGATAGGGCAACTTTATACTATGCTGGCTAAAGTGGCTTATTTTCCTACAGAGAATGTTTTGATTTTGGGAGATTTTAATATGGTCCCGGACCCTGGATGGGACAGAATGTCTACTGTAGCCTCTACCACCTGATCTTATCAGGGTCAGAGTATCATAAGGCAGGTAAAAATGGAAATGGCTATCAGTTGGTGGCTGCAGAACAAAGGACCTCCACACTAGAGACCACTTACGTTCAAACACAAGATCCACAGACATACCAGGCCCTACAGATGGCACTGCGGGAGGTCTGTCTCCTATGCACCAAAGCTACCAATGTGCGCTGCCGCCTGCTACACCAAATTCAGCGGATTTTGGAACAGGGGGAAAAGACAGGTTGCCTCCTTGGCCTAGTTGGCCAAGGAACAGTTTGCACTGTTCTCTATCCCCCGCACTGCTGACTGATGGAGAGATGCTGACAGACCCGGGTCAAATAAATGAATGCTGTGTCACTTACTATACAAACCTTTATACCTCCAAGACGATGCACTCTGAGAAGGAGTTGGCTGCCTACTTAGAGGATGTAGACCTTCCCTGCCTGACTACCTCCTATAGGGAAAAGCTGGGCAGTCCTGTCACTTTAGAAGAAATCCAATTTGTGGTTAAAGCCATGCAAACTGGGAAATCCCGGAGCTTGGATGGGCTCTCGGTGGAATTCTTCAAGGCTTATGCAGACTCTCTACTCCCACTTTATCACAGGATGCTGGTCCGAACACAGGATTCAGGGGCCCTGCCCTTGTCAATGAGAGAGGCGGTGGTAGTTGTCCTTCCCAAGCCTGGCAAAGATCCAGATTTATGCTCCTCTTATAGGCCTATATCGCTACTAAATGTAGATGCAAAAATTCTGGCTAAGGTCTTGGCTTTGTGCCTCAACAAGTCATTACTGCTTTGGTTCATCCAGACCAGACTGTGTTCATGCTGGGCAGGGGAACAGACATCAATATCCGCAGACTTTTTACACATCTGGCCAGGACGGATGGGCACAGCCTGGATGTGGTAGTCTCCTTAGATGCCGAAAAGGCATTCGATTCAGTGGAGTGAATGGATCTACCTCTGGCCTGTGTTCAAAAAATTTGGTTTCGGTGCCAACTTTATTACATGGGTCCGTATGCTATATTCTACACCGCTTGCTAGGATACGCATGAATAACTCTCTGTCTAGGCCCTTCTCTCTTGGTAGGGGGACTAGAGAGGACTGTCCATTGTGCCCTGGCCTATCCCTTGCCACCGCAATCAGAGCAGACACTGCGGTTAAGGGAATTACTGTGGGGGTGATCGAGGAAAAATTATCATTATATGCAGACAACAGTCTCCTGTATCTGACTGATATGACCTTGTCCCTTCCCGCAGCCCTCTGAATTCTGGACATATTTGGCTCATACTCTGGGATTAAAATTAACTGGGGGAAATCCCTTTTATTTCCACGTCATCCTGCACACTGTAGACCACTGCTGGGTATCCCAATTAGCTGGGTGGAAGAGTTTAAATACTTGGGCATTAGGGTTGGCGGGGACCCATGCACATATTATGCCCTCAACTTGGACCCTCTTTTGAGTCAATTTTCCCATAATTGTAACATATGACATTACCTCCCCCTTACTCTGGTAGGCAGGGTTAATTTAATTAAAATGGTTTACCTCTCACAATTTTTGTATTTCTTTTGAAATACTCCTCTAGCTATGCTAAGCTCCTTTTTTCAAAGGATAAATGCTGTACTCACTAGTTTCATATGGGCGGGCAAGTCCCCAAGACTGGCCCTATCCACGTTGCAATTAGTATGGACAGACTATCACTTCATAACTTCCAATTACTGTATATTATTGGGCCGCAGTGGTGGTTACCATCAGGTGGTCGTTCTCTCAGCCTAAAGATAACCCTGCAGTGACTCTGGAGGCCGCTATTGTGGGTTCCAACTCGACCCTCAGTAACCTTGTCTTCAGAGGTCCTATAGCTCACCCTGAAGTGACATCTCTAATGCGCACTACAGTGCAGGTTTGGCATAGGGCTAGGGCCAAATTTCGAGACTTAGAGTCTTTTTTCCCCCCATGTCCCTCTGTGGGGAAACCCCTCTCTTCCGCACATGCATACAATTCTGGACCATAGTGTCTGGGCCACTCGGGGAGTGGTGAGCCTCAAACATGTGGTGGTGGAGGGTCGTCTGCAGACATTTCCTGAACTTAAGGCAGCCTTTCAGTTACCCAACTGGATGTTTTTTAGGTACCTACAGCTCAAGGATGCCTTTGGCAGACAGTTCCCCTCTAGGATCATGCTGTAGTCAGACCCTATTGAGAACCTGCTAGTCTCCAGAGTCTTGGATAAATCCCTCTCCTCCCTTTACTTGCGCCTCTCTGTGGCTCATGCTGCTAAGGTGGGTAGGTTATATTCTAAATGGCATGCTGATATTCCGGATCTGGAGGAGAATGAATGGAGGGGCTATTTGGGTTTGTATACCACAATGATCTCTGCTAGGGATAGATTCATCCAGATTACGTTTCTCCATAGGGTGTATTACACTCCAGACCGCATAGCGGCCATTTACCACTCTGCCTCCTCAGAGTGTCCAAGATGCCATGCCTTGGGGCCCTCTTTCTTCTACATGGTGTGGTCTTGCACACCCCTACAGCAGTTTTGGAAGCAGGTGGTGGCTGTGATTTGGCTCTCGGACTGGACTCAAAATTAAATGTTAAATGTGTTCGGGACTCCCATCTGAATAGATATGTTAAATTGTTTATTTGTTACACTTCTTTCTATGCAAGAAGAGAGACACTCCTTTGTTGGAAGTCCTCTAGGCCTCCATCAATCACTTCCTGGCGGTCAACTGTGCATAGAGTATTACCTTTGTATAAGCTTACCTACTTAAACCAGAAGTGCCCGAAGAAGTTTGATAAGGTTTGGTCTGCTTGGATAGATTCTTGGGGTGACGGGGCAGTCTGAGATGTCAATCTGTCTCTAAGGTCATATTGTACATTACCTTTCCATTGAGAGTTGGTAGCTTTATCTGCAGACTACTACAATGATATACTCATGTGCCCTCTTCATACCCCCCACTCTTCGCTACCCCCTTCTCCCTCTTCGTATGTTATTTTTGCCCCCCCCCTTTTATTTTTCCCTCTTTCCTATCCCCTGCTTATCTCTTGTGACCCTTGACCCCCCCCCCCCACCTTGTACTGCCTGGGGAATTTTTCAGCTCCTCGGCCTCCTCCCCCCAACCCCTTCCTCCCCGCTCCATTTAGTAAATTATACCATTTGAAGGCCAACTCTGGAATCTATATTTCTGCATTGTTTATGGCTGATTCCACTTATCTTACAGTTGTCTATCTTGTATACTAATGTCGAGTTGGTTTTTGTATTACTATGTACGTGCCTATATGCCTTGTACCTTGATAAAAGTTTTGCTGTTAAAAAAATTAAACAGAGTTAGTCCCAAGACAGAACCTTGGGGTACCCTATCTGCCACTCCAAGCCAGTCTGAGGACACGTTATTTATCACTGCCCTTTGGACAGGCCCCTGTAACCAGTTTTCTATCCAAGAACAAACATTTTCAGTCCATTTTAGACTTTTTTCTTTAGGAACCTTTGGTGGGGGATTTAGGCAGCAGGGGTTTGTAGGGAATGTAACTACAGACAGCACAAGGTGCCTGCTATGCAGCAAACTTTGTGTAGTATGGGTAAAGTACTGGTTTATTTACAATAATACAAAGTGCACCCAACTCTTTTCCTGCAGTAATTATTGACTTTGCTTTGTGGAACAATGTTGTTCAGTTACAGGGAGTTTATATCCCAAATAAAATATTAAATTATGTACATTAGGTAAGACATACTAATACTTCTACTCTACTTATCTATAAACAGTTAAAAACTTTTACAAGTTAAAAAGTTTTAAAACAAGCCATCCCTGACCTCTCTAGCTGCTTGTACTCTGAAGAAATTCTTTCTCAAAGATCCACCAAGGATCCCAACAAAAGCTCTAAAGTTGAGTTTCAGTCAGAAAACAGAAACAACTGCCAAGTTCTGGTGCAATAGAAAGTAATAGAAAAAGAGCAAAAATTTCAGCACCTCTGTTGAACACTTTGAATATGATTTCTCCACAATCCCTAAGGGCCGGTTCACACTGCAGCGGGGCGGAGCGGCGCGACTTCGCGCCCCGTTCACATCTAGGCGAATTGTCAGGCGACTTGAGTCGCCTGACAATTCGCCTCAATGCTGTGCAAATGGGACTGTTCTAATAGGAGCGAATCGCTTCGCTCCGCATTAGAAAAATGGTCCCTGCACTATTTTTAGGGCGATCTCAGGCGGCTTGCATTGACTTCTATGATAGAAGTCTCCTAGCAAGCCACTTTGAGATCGCCTGGAGCGCCGCATCGCGCCGCTCCGCCTCGCTACAATGTGAACCGGCCCTTAAGCTACAGAGCTGAACGAGGTTTTTTTAACCATTTCAGCCCCCTTCATGACCTGGCCATTTTTTGTGATATGTCACTGTGTTAATTTAACTGACAATTGAGCGGTCATGCGACACTGTACCCAAATAAAATGTGTGTCCTTATTTCCACATAAATAGAGCTTTCTTTTGGTGGTATTTGATCACCTCTGCGGTTTTAATTTTTTGCGCTATAAGCCAAAAAAGACTGACAATTTTGAAAAAAAACCCCAATATTTTTTACTTTCTGCTATAAAACATATCCAATAAAAAAAAATTAAAAATCTAATTTCTTCATCAATTTAGACCAAAATGTATTCTGGTACATATAAAAAAAAATCCCAATAAGCGTATATTGATTGGTTTGCACAAAATTTATAGTGTCTACTAACTATGGGATATATTTAGGGAATTTTTATTTATTTTTTATTATTTTCTAGTAATGGCGGTGATCAGCAACTTATAGAGGGACTGCAATATTGCAGTGGACAAATCAGACACCTAACTGACAGGGGACCAGTGACACCAATATAGTGATCAATGCTAAAAATATGCTACTAATGACACTGGCAGGGAAGGGGTTAACATCAAGGGCAATCAAACGGTTACATGTGTGTGTAACAAGTGTAAGGCCCCTTTCACACATACGGACCGTTTGTCCGTTTTTCATCCATCCGTTGACGGATGAAAAACGGACATTAATGCAACTCTATGGAAAAACTGATGACAACTGATGATCAGCTATTTTCATCAGTTTTCATCCGCTTCCGTCAGCATCCGTTTTTTTGAACGGATGAAAGTCCTATTTTTCATCCGTCAAAAAAACGGATCGGACGAAAAACGGATGTAAACTGACGAACGGTCAGTTTTTCATCCGTTTTTGCATTGGTAGTGAATGTAAAAAAAAACTGATGAAAAACTGATGACCACTGATGAAAAACGGATGAAAAAACTGATGAAAAACTGATGACAACTGATGAAAAACGGATGAAAAAACGGATGAAAAACTGATGAACTGATGAACTGATAAACTGATAAACTGATGAACGGTCCGTGTGTGTGAAAGGACCCTTACTGTGCTGGGTGCTGCTTTTACTAAGCAATGTGCTTTGCAGGAAGAAAAAAACAGCACATTGCTACTGTCAGAAGAGAGCCCTGTGTTAGTTTACCTACACAAGGATCTCTTCAGAAATGTCTGGAGCCAATCATCGGGCGCCGGCAGCCAATCAGGGGTCAGCAGCCAATCATAGCACAGCCGGGGTGGCGGGGGTGCATGGATGCACTCTCTATTAAGCTCCGTACACACGGTCCGAAAATCGGATGACAGATCGGCCGGTTTTTTTTTTTGCATGTTAATCTCAGATCGAATTGGAAGAGTTTACTAAAAGTCACGAAAATTCTCGTAAGTCATGTGTTGTAGTGTATTTGTATTGTATTTTCGGATGGCAGCTGTACTGCTTAAATGAAAATTGTACAATGTGTTATCATACGATCAAAATTTTCATGCATGTCTGATTAGATATTATCGGATGAACTGTCATGATCGGCTCTTGTAAGCTGTGTACTAACGATCCGATTATCGTACGATCGCATCGTAAGCGGTATTTTTCGTCCAATTTTCGGATTGTGTGTATGGGCCATTAAGGTGCAGTTCATGTACTAGATACGTGATCCAGTGCAGAGGCGCCGCCCTGCCGCAGTATATCTGTGGAGAGCGGTCACTAAGCAGTTAAACAACAAGAAAATCTTAGATGTTAAAATCTTGGTGAAAGATGAAAACACCACAGGGTTGTCCGAAGTGTATTGGATAAAGCAAACGCAAGGCTATCAGTCTATGGACCTGTCCTATCCCTCTAGCCAGCTACAGGGAGATCAGATCATGACAGCTGTCAGAAAGCTCGCCAATCGTCGGTGTTCTGCACAAGAGCAGTCTACCTTGTGGCAACCCCTTTGTGTCTTTGGGAAGTGGGGGGTTGTGCTGGGGGCGATAACGCATTTCAAAGGTTCGCTCCTCCTTTGTCAAAAGCCATGCTGACACCATAGACTGTTGCTTGTTGGGCTGGACCTTGTAGTGCACTTTACTGGTCTGTGTTTTTTTATAGTTTTTGTTTTATAAGTGCTTTTACTGTTTAATCGGAATATGCAAACACTTTAGTATGCATAACTGGATGCAGATAAATAATCTAGCGCTTTTGCTATTGTAGATCATAGATGATCCTAATGATCAGTCCAAAGTCATGTAATACTGATGTGTTCATTATTTCGGCTTCATGTCATGCAGCTCTCAAAAGCAGTGTGAAGCCAGTAACAAAAACAAAAGAGAGAGTGCAATTATTAATGAAAAAACATACAAATGTCAATGAACTTACAGCATGAAGTCTTGTATAAGGCTCATCACACAACACACTTACTGCCAGCTGTCCCTGTGAATGGGTGCAGATACACTGGATGGATCTCTTGTCAGCCCGCCTATCCTCTTTCCAGGACCTAATGCAGACCAACTAGAAGGAGCCCCTATCATCATGGCAATCCCCTCTCTCGCAGAATAGATGATGGTATTTAAGTGCCTAGCGTTGCCACTCTGCAGACAGTCAAGTCTGTGGCTACAGCTCGAGGCACATGCATGGCTATGGGAGAAGCCGGTGTCACTCTTTGCACTGAAAGCTGTAGCAGTGGAAGGCTAAGCAGATGGTTGTTGATAGTGGTTGTTATGACAGGTTTCAGAGGCATGGCCCCCTTTTTCAAGTCAAATTAGCAATCACATTCACTCCTTTATATTCCTAAAGCAAGTGCTGGTGGCATGTGTGTTATGTGATGAGCCTTATACAAGATTTCATATTGTTATTGCATTGTCATTTGTATGTCTTTACTTCAATAAAAAAGGGTTAATTGGGCAAGGGTCGTTGCACTCTCTTTTGATTGATAGTTTGGGCACTGGATCACTCTAAAGTCCAACTCCTGCATTGCTTCCTAGTGCTCTACTTAGAGGACTCCCACACTGTTTTTATATTTTTATACTTACCTTTTCCTGAAATCTCATGCCAGTCAATTGATGTCCAAGGCCCTATATTGATGTTCTCACAGTGATCCCTATAGATGCAAAGATGGGCACAGACACTGACATGATGGAATCATTACACTGTGCAGTGGTGAAACCCTGAACTCACAGTATGTCCTTGGTCTTCCCAGTTGAGTGATGCTGAGAGTCATTTAACCCAGGTCACTGAGGACATCTTGTGGCAGGAAAGAAGGGCTGCATTGGACAGCTCCAGAGAGGTGGTGAATATTTTAGCCAAAGCTGGGGTTGATCACAGTGACAAATCTATTTGTACCAGGTCCAGTAGCACTGACATAAGCAGTTGTGGTTATACATGCAGTATACAGTATGTAGCGCCCCCATAGTAATAGGTGCTCTTTGTAGTAAATTTTTGCTAGGAGAGGCAAATTTAGTCAGGCCTGACAATAAGTGCAGGCCTGAATGTTTTGATCTGGGTAGGAGAGTGGCCCAGGAAGAGCTGGAGACTGCAGGAAGGAACACTCCTTGGTTACTCCTCCCCTTTGTTTCCAGAAGGTGTAACTTTCTGAAGTATGTTAAGGAGCCCTGACCAATCCCCAACCTGAATTGGCAGGGAGCAGGCCTCCTTAAATACTGTGATCTGCCCAGCTGGGAGGAGGAGAATGTTGGGTGGAAGAGTGGAGAATGTAGCAGAGGCTGCTGAGTCCCCAGTCTGGGGGGTGGCCTTGAGGCCTGGTGGCTTGGGTGCAGCCAGGAGCGTAGTTGGTTCTTGGAGCAGCACAAGGGAGCAGGAGGGCAACAGAGAGGCTACAGGAAAGGCTCTTTAAAGGATCCACTAGTGTTGGTGAGTGACTGACCCTGGGAGCTGGAAAGGAAGACTGGAGCAGGCTGGGAGGAGACAGTGGACAGTCTGAAGTTGGAGGAGCAAGTCAGGGGGTGGTGTCACTGTACAGCGAGGTAGGCTGGAGTGGCTTGGAAGAGGATGGGCTGGGAGCTGTAGTCCATCAAGACCTAGTTAGCATAATTGTACTTAGCTACACCTTGAGGGCCCATGGCCCTCGTCTGTAATGAGCGGTCCGGGGGTCCTGCTGAGAAAGTGCAGGCCTCACCATGTGCTAGCTAGGATGGAGGAGGAAGTGATGGAGGCTTGATACATTTTCCTTTAGGCCTAACAGTGGAAAGAAGCAAGTGTTGTGCAGGAGAGAAGTGAAGGAGAGTAATGGTCAGCAAGCGTCAGTGCTGGAGGAAGAGTGTATATACTACGGTGTATATAGAATGGTCCCGTTAATTGATCTACTGGGTATACCACAGTTGTACCTACCCTATCCAAGTTTAACCCCTCAATAAAACAACAAAAACAAAGTACCGGCTTGTTCAGTGACTATGGATGAAAGGAAAAGTGTGTGATTGAGGGCAGAGTGAGAGGTGAACCACAACTACCAGTCACCCCCTAAGGGGGCCATTGGCTACAAGTATATCTATCAGTTGTTATATGTACATTCTATTTGCTCTTTGCACTGCTTTGTTGTTTGTAGTCAGACAGTCTTTAGCTCTGTGGAAAGAGGTAATGGTCAGACCTACACAGATTATTGGATTGCATTCTGCTAGTGGATAGGTTTGATGATTTGCCGAAATCTAATATGAACAAGACCTACAAAATCAATATCTAATTTTTCAGAACAAATATGAACATGTATAAAGGCATTCTTCATTTTAAGTGACATTGCAGAGCTCTTTCTACATGCACTAGCGACTAATTGAGGGTCTCTCCCTTAGGACTACCACCTTTCTCTCAGACCAGACAGCACCAATGATGTAACGTTCATAGTACTTGTCCTTTTCAGAGTAGAGTCTTCTGAGACTTGCCTTGAGAAGGCCAGTTCCTTTATATGTTCCAACAATTTCTTTGCAGAAATCTGTAACTTTGCCTCTGCCAGCCCTTCATTGGTTCTCTTTTATTTTCTAAGCTGAAAAAATTAACATAGCTGCCAACATTTTCAAATCATGGCTAGGGGCAAAATCTGATAGTAGTTAGGCTAGCTTTGGAATATGATGATGGATTTGTTTAGTGTAGAGTTTCCACTTCCACCATCACACAATGCTCCTGAATAGAAAAACTAATTTTCAATAAATGGGAAAACACATTTTTATTTAAAAAAAATATAGTTTAAAAAATAAAAAGAAATAGCAAACACATTTGCGATCTATTATTATTTGCTGATTTATGAACACAATTATTTTAATATCACTTTACACTCCAAAAAATCCCGGACCTATGGTTAATATCTGCTCTTACCCTGAACTTGAAATGAACTGCCCTGAACCATACACTAAGACGTTTCTAGCCTGTTTTGTATGGACCTTCATATTCACTTAAAACCACTTTTTGGTTTTGAATAGAGTGCAGAGGGATTAGAACCTGTCAGGTTTTTTTCCTGTCTGTATCCTTGCTAGGGAGATCCACCCTCTCTATTTATCCTGTTTACCATTATCATTAAGCCCCAGTTCACACTGCAGGTAACGGAGCGATTGCTGTGTGTTTCCCACAACGCATAGTAATCACATTTTCCTGACGCCAACATGGCAGCATACTAGTGATAGAGCTCCACCTCTTGACCACTCCCTGCAGTACCAGTGAACAACATAAAAAAAAGGCATAGTTAGCCCCCCCCCCCCCCAATTCTTCTTCTTTTTGTCCTCATACCTCCACGCGCCAGTGAAGAGTAACCAGTCATATGTCCCTACCTCTGCCTCTGTGCAGTAGCCATCGGTGTTCAAGCCTCTCCCTGTGCGAAGACCCAGTGCTTGGGCCGCTACATTGCGCTAAAAAACCTGGATGCCCCTTCTGTGGGTCTTGATGGGGCCCTGCAGTGTTTCCTCTTTAGGAACGAAATCTGCCATTATGTAAGTGTCTGTGGGCTGAGGCTTGGGAGGGCCAGCTAGTTCATTAATTTTCCTTTTTTTGGTTCCTTGCACCATACAGGGCTGTCTATCCCCTTTATTCTGTGCTGTCTCATATGTGTTCTCCCTTACCTTAATCTGTTTCTCTTTTGAGTGCCTCCCATGTATCCATGTTTGTTTGTGTTCTGCTTGCCCATGTGCCTAGACCATGCTGCCTGGGGCGTCTTGATGACATAATCGGGCTGCGCCGGCCATCTTGCTTATGGGCAAAAGCTCACTGTTGCTAGCAATGTGTGTGTGTATGTGTATATGTATGTGTATATTATTTATGTATACTGCATTAATTTGTTTCTTTTACTCGAAAAAAAAAAAAAAGAGAGAAATGTATGTATATATGGATGGATGGCAAAGTACAGAGAAAGTTTATCCTTTGATTGTCTATACAGGTTTTATCCTTGTCGGAGACCGGATATAGCATCACTGAAATCCATGCCCACAGTAAATTTGACTGTAGCCTAGTAACAAGGCGCCCGACAGGGGTCTGCCGTCCGGCAGTTGCCCTTATCTTGGTGACTAGTGCTTTAGGTTTTAGGTTCTGGGAGACAGAGACAGCCGTTGGAGAGGAAATCCATAAAGCTGATATCAATCGAACCCTAGCCAAGATGAATGTGTCTGTGAACTCTATTGCAGAAGCAGCAATAATCTCAACCAGGTGCCTGGCCATAGTGATGCTATACTCGGTCATGGCTAGGGGGGCCCTATGGTTGAAACAGTACAAGCAGTCGGCTGGATGCTACTGCTGGATTGTCAGGATGCCTATCCTCACATCCCAAATTTCCTTTTCTTGACAAAATAAGTAAGTTTGGTGATCGATTAGGCGCATCTCCACTTTAACAGCCTACCTTGTGGCCTATAAATAAAAAATATCTCTGAGAATGTTGGCAAGGGTCTCAGTGCCGTGCCAGCTCCACTCAGAGAACAGGGTCTCTGGGTTTTTCACTACCTGGACATCATTCTTCTTCTATTCAGGGGACTGAAACAATTGCTGTCGCACCAAGAGGTCCTCATACATATCCTGCAGAGATAGGGCTGGGTTATCAACTTCAAAAAAAAAATATATGGGAGAGAGAAGCTGACTTTCTCCAACCCAACAGTTAGTGTAGTTGGGGGTGCTCTGCTAGTTCCTCTGTTTTGCTTACATCCGAGAAAGCAGTGACAGTCAGGAAGAGAATTCTATGGACAGCTACCTTCACTTGTTTGATGGCTTCTCAGTGCCTCAGTCTTCTGGGATCAACGTCTTAATGCGTACTGGTGATTCCATGGGCTCCTGCGCAAGTTTCAACTAGGATTCTTAGCGCAAGGGAGGAAACAGGATCGAGCACAGTTGAGAACAGTGTCACTCAGTATGAGTAGCGGTCCACATTGATGGAAAGACGTTGAAGTCACGGCCCTTTTGAACCATTACACTGGATCATTGTTATGAATCATGTCGGCAAGACAGCCTGAGAGGCACACTGTGAGGGACTGTCGGTCAAGACAAATGGACATTTCCAGCCAAGTAGGGTAGTCTCGAATGTGCTGGAAGTTCAAACAGCCTTTTTAGCACTTTGGCCTTGCTACACAGAATCAAGGGAAGACCAGTCTCCTTGCAGTTGAGCAACAGGGCAGCAGTTGCCTATATTCAGCCCCAGGGAGGAACTCTCCCTATCAGCACTATGCTATTGAGAGAGGTGAAACCCATAAGGTCTATGCCGGAAGATCACCAGCAAATTCAGGAAGCAGTTTACCCCCCAGCAGACTTTTGACCAGGTCGACTATCATGCAAGCTTCCCAGAGCACGAGTGGGTCTACGTCCCAGGGCTTCTCTGAGCTGGTCCATAGGTGGAGCCTACCACAGACAGACCTCTTCACTACCCATAGCAATCACAAATGTTGGGTATGTCTGGCCTTGTTTCTGCACCCCAAGGCGTAGGGGGCATACGCTCTGGTCTCTTCTTGGGGCTGCAATCTAGCCTATATATTTCCCCCCCCAACATCTCTCGTAATGAGATTCCTCTAGAGTCTGTCAAGGGAGTACATGGTCGTCATAGCCAATCCTCCATGTTGGCCATGAAACCCTCGGTTTTCCTTGGCCATTCACTTCAGAATACAGAAGACATTTCCCCTATGCACATATGCAGACCGGGCCTGCAAGCAAGGTGCTAATAGGGGAGGTGGGGGGAACTCCAATGCTCCAGAGCAATCTTTACTTTGTTGAGTGCTAGAAATCACTCTACTTACAACATCTATGCCTAAATCTGGAGCAAGTTTGCGTTCTCGGTAGGGTGAGACATTGATCCTACTGCCCCCAGCTGTTCTATACTTCCTCTAGGCCGGGTTGGTCATGAGCCTTAGCCTATCCTCACTGAGCTGGCAAGTGTCAGCTATATTGGCAATAACAAATTTAAATGGGCCAAGAATGTTTCAGTCTGCATGACTTTTGAAGGCAGTCGTAAAGATTCAGTCACAAAGGGAAAGGAGTCTTTCCCAGTGGGATCCATTGGTGTTGCTGGATCTCCTGTCTGTTCAACCATTTGCTCCAACAGAGCAGTGTTTGGTTCGGGCTATTACCTACAAGACAGTATCTATTGCAAAAACTTTAAGCAGAAGTTTGTCTGAGATTCAAGCTCTTGGAGCTTCAAAAAAAAAAAAAAAAAAAAAAAAA
>BLSH010000513.1:694169-705814 GCA_018402905.1 Glandirana rugosa
ATGCGTCGGTCACACTTGATTGCCAGGGTCGTAATGGTAGTAGAAGTAGACTTACGGCCTAGTAAACAGATGTATGTCAACAAACCTAAACCACTCGCCCGAGTCCAGGTGTGTATTCTCATGAATATGACAGATACGTCGTAGAGAAATACTGGAGAACCTAATGGCAAATATATGTGACCTAACGGCAAACACTGGTCAAATAAGTTCTTCAGTCACTAGTGATGTTCCGATAAATCACGTCACCTGAAATTGGAAAAAACACGGAGTTGTGTCATTAAGTCCATGGACTGTTAACTTAATAATGTTCGGCCGACTTGAAAATCTGACTTGAAATAAGTGGTCCTAAGGAAGATTTCCCCTGCTCTAATTCAGAGAGTTCCCCCTGGAGAATTATCTCTAAACTTGGTCAGTGAGAAATAGTGCTGCAATAGAAGGAATCCTGGTGAATAAAGTTCAGTCTAAAAGTTCAGCCGGCTTGTAATAATTCAATTGTCAGGTACCTGAATTACTGTGTTGAGGCACAAAAAAGGTTAAAGTCCACTGCACTAAATAGCCTTGTAGTGATCACTGACTTCTTGAATAAACTGGTCACAAACGGCAATCCAGTGTATATAAACGGTAATCCAAGAGGTCATAAAGAGATGCTGCATAGACAGTATAAGTACTCTTATGTGTGGACCTGAGCCCGCTCACCAAATCCAAACAACTGTATGTAGACAAATGATCCGGCATTCAGATGAAGATGATGGTAATGCTGGGACCGTTAGTTCACACTGGCTGCGTACTCCTGGAAGGTAGATAGCATCCGCTGCACTCCTTGCAGCTCTCCTGGAACGATAGGTACGAATGCTGCGGTAGCTGCCGCTGCTTCAATCCAGACAGAGATGAGAATCGGAAGGATCTGCTGGTCACTCACTGTGTTGCTGGAGAGCGACTGCTAGCTGGGTCACCTGCAAAGAATTCAGTCGACTGGAGCGCTGTACATAGGCCGTGGGTGTAGATCTGGTTGTAGCAGCACACAGGGCTCCTCACTGATCAATCATGCTGTCCAAAGAGGCTGAAGCAGGCCGCAGCCTCTGCTTAAATAGTCTCCCATGAGGCACTATTCTTTTTCCTATCAATCCTTCTCTGCTGCACAGTCTTGTGGGAAATGTAGTTCTTCCTGAAGGTAGACAGAGGTAAACTTCCTGGAAGTGGAATACCAAATCCAGGATGCACTGCTTCTGCTGGAATAATACACTGTGATATAAAATGTGATTATATGAGCTTCTTTCTTTGGCCACTAGAAAGAATCAGCTCCACATAACAACACTACTATGTCTCTGAAATGCAGGCATAGATATGCATATGCTCCCTGCTACAGTAGTGTACATGGCTGCAACTAACATGAGAGTGAATGGGAGAGATTTTTTTGGGATGTGGGGGTGGAGAGCAAAAGTGTAGGGGGGGCAAGGAAATGTTTGCCCAGGGTCCAATCCATATTAAAGATGACCCTGTTTGAGACAATTGTAGCTAATTGGGCAGTCCATTAAAAGGAATTGCTTTATTTTTACCTATGTGGACACTCAATGTGCCAGACATGTCCAAAAAGCTGAAGAGATTGAAGATGATGGCTTGGAAGAAAGATGACAATTTGCTCAAATTTCAATTAAATTCACAGCATCTTATAATTAAGGACACAGCATTTTAAGAAAAAAAAAAAAAACAGTTTTTTTTTTACTTGCTGAACATTTTCAAGGCATGGAGGGCTGCATTTAACCAGTCGGCCTTGTGTTTGACATGTGACTTAGAAGAACAAGCGGAACTTGACAACTATTTGGAGATTCTGTGGTCTGACTATTTTAAGTTTCCATTACCATTTAGACTATGTAGCACCCTCCTAGCTAGGCAAATGTATATTCTGTCTGCTTAGCAGAGGATGTGATTGTTTAGCAGAGTCTGCTCACTGTGCTCAGTTGCTGCTCATGCTGTCTTGATGTTCCATACTGATCTGGTAGCTATGGGAGGTACTGGACAGTGGGAGGAAACCTTGCAGACGAGAGCATGGATGTTCATAGAGCCCTGGCCAATTAGACAGGGATGTGCCCCAAGGCATGATGGGTAACTATATTTCCATCTGATGAGCACATGGGCTTTGGGTCTTCCTCTACAGAGAGAGGTCCAGGTTGGCACACGCTGCCATGCGGCCTCAGGTGAGCGACCTGAGGGCCTGAAACTCTGAAGCAGAAACCCATGGTTCTCTTTCAAGCTGACTGAGGGAGGATGTGCACAGATCCTGCCTGGTATCACAGTGAAAGGTGACCTGCGGCCAGGGCAGACCCCCTAATTGGATCTTAGAGACTGTTGTTGCTAAAATCCCCCTCTGGGTGCTAAAAGTCAGCTACTGGGTGCAAGCTAAATGGGATACTGGCTAGTGTCTTGAAGAGACAAAGTTCACTGAATTCCTTCTGCTTCAAAGGGACTTGTTCGTTCCATACAGGTGCTGTATGGTCCTACGGATAATCTGCTACACAGTTCTATTGAGAGAGTTGTCCTCGCCTGTGAATAGTTAATTTGGAGTATTTTACTAATTCCCTTCTATCCAAGTTCTCCAAATAAAACACACAAAAAAACAAATCCCCTAGACTGGTCATTGGAGTTAATGAGCGGAAGAGTGTGTGCACCTGGCTGTGTGAAAATACCCAGCAACTGGCTGCAGATTAATCAGTGGGAGACCCAGGCACAAATATTTAAGCGGCTCCTACGGGGGTAGCGCTACAGCTATAAAAACTGAAACTGTATTAGTGGCCATAGCTACTCAGAGCAAACCCAAAGGAGCCAATAATTTGAAGGGATGGATAACTCAGCCCTCTCTTTTACAATAACTTGTTCATTAGTCCGAAAGACGGACAGAATTTTAAGACTGCCCCCCACAGACCTCAATGGGGCTCGTCGCAAGGTTTGCAAACTTCGAGCAGGATTTGAGAAACTGCTAACTCTGGTGATGTACTCATCCATAGTGTCGGAGGGATGGGCCCTTGTGGCCCTGAAACCTTGCATTTTGTTTATGACAAAATAGAAGCTCTTGCTTTGATCTTAGGAAGACATAAGTAAATATAGGTTTACTTTTGGAGAACACAATTATGATCAAAACTATTTTGATCATTGCACTGAAAATAAAACAACCAATAGCTTCCTTAACCTCTTGCTCATGTAACGCATATGTGCGGAGGCAAAGAGGGATTTACTCCCTCATGCCCCACATATGCATCCATTGGTGGCCAAAGTTTCTGTGCTGAGAGCAGGCTCAATGCACACTCCCAGCACAGTGACTGGACTGTTATAGACAACTCCTAGTCCTTAGTAATGATTGGCAACTGGTGTGATCAGCTCCTGATCATGCCCACTGTGACAGTCAATCAGAGTGGTCACCTGATCTAGCAGTCCTTCCCATCCCATATGACACTGGGGCCGGGTAGGAATAGGTTACGAATGTTTAATGTCTCCTTGTTAGAAAATATTTCCTGGCAATTCAGTTAAGCAGTCCAAAGAGCAACCCATCTTAAACTGAAGTGACTACAACGATCTGAAATGTGATTGGTTGCTACGGGTTTCTGTTATTTATACAATTTTATTGGATATGTTGTTATTGTAAGCTCAGTATGGCTTCAATACTGTACCTGAAAACTTGGCTAGTAATCCCTGTTATTGTTTAACTTCTGTCTCTACCTTTAGCAAACAAAACAATACTCTAACTTATGAGATATTTAACAGGAAGCAAAAGCAATATCCCTATCCATTATTTAAATAGTGACAACTTATTCAGTAGATTTGAGCATTTTGGAAACCATTATAGCACAGTAGGTACGGTTTCTTAAAGCCGAACGCCAGGAAACTTGTAAATTCTCTCTTTTATTGGGGCTGCACCCCCCACTGCAAGGGTTAACTGCTCATTTAGGTCTAGGGGAAATGGAAAAGTGGATTTACTTACGTGATCTTCAGCTCTGAAGGCTCCTCTACACTACCAGACTGATCCCCACAGCATTTTCACTCATTTGCTTCAGTGGTCTAAAGTCCTGATGCCACCAAGACAATTACCCCAACCATAGCCTGGCATTGGACATTAGGATGCTGAGAGAGAGCCCACCACTAGAGCATAAAGGAGCTCTATCTAGGGGGAGAATGGAGGATTGGGCAAGTAAAATTACTTTTACCATCGGCTAGCAATAAATGAGTAATGAATCCTTCGCAGTGTGTCCTCTGCAAGGGAGAATTTCCAGGTTTTCCTGGGTTCAGCTTTAAAGTGTCAGTATTTCTGTACCTCCCCCAAGCAACCATTCAGAGTTTGTTCACAGCACTATTCGTGAGAAATTAGTTCACAGCAAGTAGGCCTTTTATTCTTTAAGAACACTTTCTCGATCATGAAAAAGTCCTACATCTAATAGACATAGACGGTGCCAATTTCATGACTAGGGTAGCTCAGATGTGGAGATGTCCCCACCAGACTCCTATATAACCCCTCTAAACTCCACCCACTTTACCCCAATAAAATGCATAACACAAGGTGGAATTAAATGGTCGTCAGGCCTTTTATTAAACAAAATAAGTAAAAAGTAACCAATAAATAACAATAACATTAACCAAAGATATATGTCCCCAGCCGCAAAACACAGAATCGGAGACATTAACACTTGACCACAGACCTTACAGGTCTACCATTACCTGGTTCCTCTTATTGGACCACACCCAACCAGAGGACACCATACCAACGATGTTTCCCCACTTGTATGCCACCTACAGATTTTTAACCCCATCCAATACCGCCATCTCAATACCTACATACCTCCAACCTCCTACCCTATACATTCCTATTGTTGGTGGCAAAGCTTCCAGCTTAGGGGCTCTCTCAAAATGGTCTGTTCACATAGATGTACATGAGGGCCATGAGGGGACTGGTCCTTGAAGGGATAACAAGCGGCGTATATCGACTGTTTCCTACAGCAGGAAATCCCCATTCCCCAGAAAAAAATGGTAATTTCAAAGGTGTTTTTGGCAGGAAAACTAAGGCGTAGGGTAAGTAATAAAAATGCACTATTGAAGTATTCAAAAAATTAAATAAACTATTCCCAATGCAGCCAATCACAAAAACGTCCTTACTACAGAGCAAGCTAGATCTTATAAGTGTGTAGGTAGGTGCAGTCTGCCCTCCTATCTGTAGGTGGCGCTGAATCACAGTGGCAGTACATAAGGGGAAGGAAGGTGAGAGGAACTTGGTTCCTCTGCGACTTCATGCTGTCATCGGGAAAGCTGCTGTCTGAATGGACGCTGCTGTCCTGGCTGATCCCCGTGATCTTTAGTGAGGGCATTGCTTATTTAAGGCACTGACTCCCTGAGTTGGCATGTAGTTTGCAAGTGGTTAGTGTAGGGACAGCGCTAAAATTAAACCTAAATTAAAATTTAAAGGTGCATAAGGTGTCAGTCCATAGAATTAATAAAGTGCAATCTTCATTGGAGCAACGTGAAGGAGAAGACCCGCCACCGGCACCCACACAAACTGCCTCTTACCCTCCTCACTGGACCCTTATGACAGGGGTCAAACCAGAAAAAGAAATTGGGTCTTCTCCTTCATGTTGCTCCAATGAAGATTGCACTTAATTAATTCTATGGACTCACACCATATGGACTTTTAAATTTAAACTTAGGTTTCATTTTAGCGCTGCACCAATTCTATATGCTTTATTGCTGGAGTTCACCAATATTGTGCTGGCTGCTCATTTAGTGATTATTTCTATATATGCTGGTTTAGCGCAACAGTCACCCCTTTCTGTGCATTCTAGTGTAGGAACAGGTTACCTGTTTGTCATGGAGAGTGCTAAAAGTTAGGGACAGTGTAGGGACTATTTCTATCCTCTATTTAGGAATCCTCCTGTTTGTTTGTGGACCGGCCAGGCTGTATTCCTGCCCCTCGTTGCAGCTGTAGCTGTTGGCATCATCCAGAATTGACAACCCCCTGCTACAGTCCTGTAAGTGGCTCCAGACGGTTATGCCTACCTGCCAGGTTTGGTTGTACTTAGTGGAACTTTCTGCAATACACCATTCTTGCTCATCTTGGCCTCTGTGTGATCACTGCCCACTGGCGCACCACGCTGAACCTTGCTCACAACTGTATCACACCACCCACCTAAATGTAGAAATACATACATATAAATACAGACAGTGCAGCACTCCAATTTACTAACTATAACTTAAATGCTATAACTCTTTATGCAGAAAATGCTACACAAAATAATTACACATAACATAACCACTTATACAGTCCGTGATACAATAGTGACACAATCCCACTGAATGATACACCATCAAAGTGATGATACACAGTGACTCATACATATACTGTATAATGCTACTAAACTGTGCAATTATTAAAAAATCAAACTAGAAGTTCATAGTGTTCATCATTATTATTCATAAATTGGTATTAAAATGTTTTGCAATCCATGTCATGCACTTGTGCTGTTTCCACACGTGTAATAAAATATACGTTCACCATTAAATGTTGACCTCTGCGGTTATAGGAGCTCAGCAACGCTTATCATAATATGAATACTGTATCCAGACACTCAGTCTCGCCCTCTTTCTGGCACCACGGCCACTGAATCCTCCCTTTTGGGAAATGTCCCAAATGCAACATACTGCAGCCTTCACCAGAGTTATTTAGAGTGTGACAACTCAACAAAAAGGGGACCACCCAGAGCGATTTGTATGTACGTATAAACATTTATTGATGTAACACCCTGGTCTTAGGCAGGGTTGCTAACGTATTTAATTTGCTAGGTGGAAACTAGCCTGGCTAATTGTTAGGGGGATCCACTGACTTTTCCTTAAATCTGGATTTGATGCACCTCTCTCTTCTGTCACTAGGTGGCATTGTTGCCTCTGGCATGAATGACAAGGGCATAGTGAATGCAGACTATGAGTGGATAGGTTGTTTCAGCCAATTGGCAGGGGTTTTCTTTTGCCCCTTGGCCTACTGGGAGAGCCTATTTATTTGGGAGGAGTCAGGTGATCGGGGTTCTGTGCCACCTGGACGGCTGTCTGGGTGGACTTGTGTTGCAAGGCTCCGGGTTGCTAGGCCAGAAGCCTGAGGCCTATCCCAGGAGCACTTGGCTGCTAGGCTGCCTGAGGCCTATCCAGGTTTGAGAGAAGTAGCGTGAGGTTGGGGCCTTTAGCCAGAAGTCCAACCAAGTTGCAGAGGCTCAGCCCAAGGGAAGCCAGATTGTTACAGAGGTTCAGCCGGACAGGGAACTGAGTGTTGCCAGAGGTAAAGGAGAAACAGTTGCCACAAAGGACAACTACACCTGTTATGAGAGGCCAGTTCATTGGAAGTCAGAAGAAGTCCCCAAGCAGCCTTATTCACTTGCCAGGGATGGTGAACAAGTGGGAAAGCTTCAACAGAGTGCCAAGCCAGGTACTCAGTGGGTTAGCAGGGGTGATACTTGAGGATTCCAACTTACATTAAACTCACCATGCCTAGTAACCCATACTTTGAAGAAAGATGTCAGCTCTCTCTAACTCTGGAGGTCACCATTAGGCCTCTAGGGGTCAGGGACACCGCAACATTGACCTTCATAGAATGATACATAATGCTTGCATAAGCCACGTATGCATTCACTCATCTGCCTGGTGTCTCAATCGAGTTGCTCCATCATCTATACAGCTGTGCAGAATCACTTCCCAGTGGTGTGTGATGTCACAGACAAAACCCTGCTTGATACCTTACGTCCCAGTCAGGACTTCTTCAGACCTTTTAGTTTTAGTTAGTAAGTTGGAGTGCTGAACCGTCTTTATTTACTTTGCTTTTTACTGCTTAAAATAACAATATAGCTTGGTCACCGACCTGCCGCAACCTTCTGACTGGTCAGTGAAAACAAAAACACACGGGGGGAGGGGGGCACCTCTAAGTGCAATATTTATAACAAATTTAATGTAGCAGCCAAATGAGCACTCACATGAGTTCCTTAAGAATGTGCATATCTAGTGGTATCAACAGAGGGGCCGTCCAGGTTCCAGGACAGTAGCCAGCCACCACTGGTGGTGTTTGATGGTGCCAGTCGGGTCACTGCTCATCAGATGTAGAGATGGAGCTCCGTAAACCATTGTGGAAAGCGGAAGTGACGTCACGCCTGGAGAACAGTCCTGTTGCCCTGGTATTTTGGAGCGCCAATCAGCTCCTTTATCAAACCATCTGACTGGTCAGTGAAGGAATGGAAACATGCTGTTAAGGTTTTCCCTATGCTCTCCCTCTCCTACATGCAAATTCCTGTGTTACAACTTTGAACAATGCCATATTGCCATGATTATTTCAATGTTCTGATTTTTTGTGTGCAAGACATTGTGGGAAGTTAATTTAAAGATAGATGTAATGTACTAGCAGTATTGAAAAATACATTTAATGAGTGTGCATATGGTTGTTTTGAGTGCTCAGGGTCAATAATGACCAGACTGTAAGAGAGTAGATCTCACATACACCCCTTTTCCATGGGCGCACATTTTGAATCATGCACCACACTTTTCTCCATGCTGGCATGATTAAACTTTACTGCACAACTTGCTATTGCTGTTCTGTTACTTTTACTCAGGGCCTCTTCACTTGCTAGTACCAGATTCACTTTACCCTGGGGCAGGAAGTCCATCTATTTGAAGTTAGAAGTAGAATCCTTCCCATTTTTTATTGATGGCTTCCCTGTCAATCTAGCATGTCAAGTGGCAGGAGAATATAGATTAGTGCAGTGGTTCTCAACCTTATTGAGACCTGAGCCCAGTAAATTTTTCCAAAACTTTCCATGCTACTGCCCATGTTACTGTGTGGGGATGGGGGTTCCGAAGGTGGTTTGGGACTCTGCAGCAAACTTAGTGGCTCTGTAGGGGATTCTTAAATGAGCTAGGGGCAACTGTGGGGGATGAAGTCTCTGGAGGGGACAGGGGACTTTTCAGGGGCATTGTGGTAGTCTGGAGAGCACCGCAGAGACTGGGAAGCAGTGCAGGACACTGTTGGAGGTTGGGGGCATTATGGGGGTGCTGGGGGCACCAAATTAGGGGTCACTGCAGTAAGGGGGACTGAGTGGCATTGTGGATGGTTGGGGTCACTGTGGGGGCTGTGTGCTCTCACATGGTCTGGGGGCACTGTGGGAGGTTGTGGGGCACATTGGACCACTATGGGAGGTTAGATGGAACTATGAGAGGTTAGGGAATCTGCAGGCGGCTTGAGGTGACTGGAGGTGGGAGGTTGAGAACAACTGGATTAGTGGTAATAAGATAAGTGGGGTAGGTGGGCCCAATGGTCAGACTGAAGGAGAGTCTCCTGTCAAGTTTCAGATGAATAAAACAATGTGTCACAATGTCAATATAATGAGTTTCCCATTTTTTAGAGGCACTTAGTTGTCATGTGTTCCTCCTAGAAGAAAAGATCTACTCCCTGAAGGAGACGCTTAGTAAGTATTTATACTCTAGTTTATGTTTTTTTAAGCCATAGTAAAAATTCTATTTTGTTACAAAACCAATCCTGAGTGGATAATCCCTATTTCTGCAGTCAGCTGTTGTTGGGAATCGTTGGGATATCTCAAGAAATGGGCTGACTCTTTGGAGACTAGAGACACCTGATGACAGCTGAAGAAAAGAAGCCTCTGCCTGAACTGCTTGACTTAGGGTAGATCTAAGGCCCCTGTGTCTGTGTGTAATAACAACGGTTCCAAGGTATCCAACCCCTCAAAAACTGAAAGCAAGAATATGGGCTAGCGTATTGCTCTTTTACAGGCATGTCCATATCAAGAGAACCATGGTCATACACCCCAAGCTATGTTGATTTCATCCCACATGCCCTTCACCATTGGAGACACTTTGAAAAGGAGTAAAAAAAAACAAAACACCAGAATCCTTCTCCCAAAGCACTGATGGCCATTACTGGTGGGCACTGAGCTCAGAAGGGCTGCATGTTCGCGTCTCTCTTGCTATGGGGACACCAACATATTGGTCTAGAGAGCCTGTTTGGTTAGTCCTGGGAGGTTGGAGCAACCTATTGTATATCTGAAATTTGAGGCTGTTCATTTGCCTGGTGCACATTCATCCACTGAAAATAGGTTGAATGTGACTGTGGAATGCAGAGTGAATCATATACTGAATCTCACAAGGGTCAACGACAGGAAAAGATGATAAATAGAACCCAAAGTACCACATACAAAATTTCCCAAATGAATAATAGCTTTCTTCCACTCTATATATAACATTCAATGTAATAAGAATATAATAGTGAAAAACACTTTTGCCGACTTTGAGCTAACAACCGTGTTTCTGCACAATAAATGTATTTAGTTCTACATAAATGGCTCATGTTTGTGAATGAGGTAAGCGTGAACTATAGACTAATTAGAACCTTGTCCTGCCTTGCAATTTGAATAGGGACACTGAGCTGCCTAGTAATTGGATTTATGCACAACGAGAGTATGTTTTGTACTATATAAATGGTATACATTAATAAATAATGCAATTGTGTTCTTTAAATGAAATTTGCAATTGTGCTGCCTGGTAATTGACTTGGTAATTGGATTTATTTGTGATGAATATGTTCCTTTTTTTTCTTTTGATTAGTCCGGCAAAGATTATACAATCAGTTACTTGTATCTGAGACATTGTTATCTATACTTGTTTATGATAAGAGGTACTTCCTTCATCTATCAAGAGAGAAACATTGCAGTGTCTTTGCTGACTATTTCTAGAAAATGCTAGTTTCCTGGCTGGTATGCTGACCCTGAAGGGAGGGAGATGTTGTACTACTATGAGTATGAGGGGCTTCAAGGTTGATGGTTGGAGATAACTAGATGGATCCATAAAGGAGGGCATTATTTTCAGTATAGCAGGACTACAGTGGCGGCTGGTGAAATTTTAGGATGGGGGGCGCAAGACCTTCCTTTTTGACCCCTCCCACTTCTCATAAGCCCCACTCCTTATAGTTTCCACCCCTTGTGTCAGGAGTATACAGCCCAGCATCACCAAATAGGGTATACAGAGTCATCAGATAGCAGTATACACTTACAGAGCACCAGATAGCAGTATACAGAGCCCCAGATAGCAGTATACAGAGCCCCAGATAGCAGTATACAGAGTCACCATATAGCAGTATACAGAGTCACAAAATAGGGGTATACAGAATCACCATATAGGAGTATACAGAGCCCCAGATAGCAGTATACAGAGCCCCAGATAGCGGTATACAGAGTCCCAGATAGGGTATACAGTCACCAGATAGGGTATACAGGGTCTCAGATAGGGTATACAGAGCCCCAGATAGGGTATAACTGGTCCCAGATAGGGTATACAGGGTCTCAGTTAGGGTATACAGTCACCAGATAGGGTATACAGGGTCCCAGATAGGGTATACAGAGTCCCAGATATGGTATACAGTCACCAGATAGGGTATACAGGGTCCCAGATAGGGTATACAGTCACCAGATAGGGGTATACAGGGTCCCAGATAGGGTATACAGGCACCAGATAGGGGCATACAGGGTCCCAAATAGGGTATACAGAGCCCCAGATAGGGTATACACGGTCCCAGATAGGGAATACAGGGTCCCAGATAGGGGTATACAGGGTCCCAGATAGGGTAT
>BLSH010000513.1:707480-742964 GCA_018402905.1 Glandirana rugosa
ACCGACGTAATCCTCTCAACATAAGTACGAAGTACTTGACATCACTCAGAAGACTGATTAAAGTTGTGTGTAAAAGGGGATATCAATATCGAAATCGTGTTTGCAAGTCTCCTCCCTTTGTTTTGTATACTTACGATTTCAAACCACGACGGGAGGTATGGTACCAAGGGATTCGTTACCGGTGTACACGGGATATCATTTACGTCGGGACCACATCTCAGTGGAGAGATAGTGACGTTCCATATTCGGTCACCTAGTAAAGTAAACGTTCTGACAAGGGTTTTAGTTCTATGTTTAAATCTTACTTGTTAGTGTTCCAGCATCGGCAGACTGTCTGGCAGCATCTATTCCCGGGCAGCTCACATATCAGGCTTTTGCTGATGCATTAGTATTTGCATTAGCATTTGAAATGGTAAACTTGCCATTTTCCGCTTCTTCTTGTGTGCAGTTGCTTGAAGGGTTTGTTCATTCTAAATTTGTATCTTGATTTTGGGAACAGTCTTGCAAATGAAATGATCCACTGGCTTATACCTTGCAGTGATAGAGAGGTGACTCTACACCAGGGCTGCATTTACTATAGGGCACATGTGGCCATTGCTTAGGGAACCATGGTATGGAGGGCAGCACCAAACTTTAGCATTCATATGTTTTGTTTCCCTCCTCTGAACGTTTGTGCTAAAGCTATAACTATAGGGGAAAATGTGTGTTGAAATTAGTCAGAAGACTCACTACAGTTCATGAAGCATGAATACAACTCTCCTAATGCAGCCACCATACCTCAAGACTGGTAAGCTGTAATATATTACATTTTTGTTTAAAGTGAAACTACAGTGCATCTGAGCACCAAAAACACTACTTAATTAATTTTTAATATTCAAAGCATACACAGCCATCCATTCATGTCTCCGTGCTTTATTTTGCTGAGGAATCACTTTGAAAAACACCCCCTTGCATTGCTAGCCGTAGCCATCTTGAGTAAGGGCAGATAATTCATGTAGTATTTACTTCCTGTAATCCATCTGACCTCAGCTCAGGCATGCAGGCAGGAGCATGTGCTTAGCTGAGAAAACTCCTCCTCCCCTCCTGAAGTGTCCTGGGATATATAACATCATTTGCCTAGGCCTGGAAACTAGAAAGTAACTGAAAAATATGTTTTTTTTTAATTAAAACAAGTAAATATGATATATATTTACTAATGCTAGCAGCATAAGGATTACAATTGTCAGTGTTGATTGAGAGAGGGAAGTTCCACTGTAAGTTCTCCTTTACTAGGGTTGACCTCAAACAGTAATGGTTACCACTTAACAAATGTGACCGGTAACAAAGCTACAGCAACAAGCTTCTGCAATGTTTGCACATTTGGCTTTGCATGTAATAAATGCTTATTCAAACAGTACACAAAGCCTTCTCAGCAGCACAAATGCTGAGCCTTGTCCATCAGCCTCCTGTTACATTTACAGAGGGTCTCATCCATCTGTTTGTACATTTTCTTCTACACGTAGCTGGGTGCTGTCCATCCATCATCATGCCACATAGACATGGAGCCTTGTTTCATCATCATCCTCCTGCCACACTCACAGGGCTAACAATCTGCTACACACATGTGCCCTCACCCCTTTATCTTCCACATAGATGTGGGGCCTGGTCCATCTGCCAGTCCTGTCACACATGAGGGGCATGGTTTATCTAACCTCCTGGACATATACTGTATGCGGGGCCTCTTCCATTTATCTGTTCATCTATTATCCATATGTGGAGTCTGGTTCAGCCATCTATTCTTATGCAACTTATCATGAGAGTGGCAGGAGGTTAAAACTCCTGTTAGTTTGTTTTATTGCTGTGTCTCCATTGGAGAGTTTATTGCAAATGAATGTGGTCATTTAATAAAGATTTGCTAAGTTATAGGAAACATCTACCTTTTGTCTTGAATTTCTTCAAATTAGAAGTACACTTCCTTGTATGTGAGGGTGCCTACGAAATCCTGTTCTGTAGCTTCAAAGCTGTATATCTGCAGCGTGAGATCATGTAAGACAGAGGTCTCCAAACTGTGGTCCACAGACTGGATGCAGCCCTTTGCTTGCCTTTTTCTGTCCCTTGGGGCACTGTTCCTCCCAACTGAAACAAGGCACTATTCCTACCACTGGCATCAACAATGAGGCACAATTCTTCCACTGGACCCCATTAGTGGGGCATAATGTCTTCAACTGACACCAACGATGGGGCAATATTCCTCCTACGGACACCAACGATGGGTCCTGTTCCTTCTCCTACTGACTACAGGCACTATGTATTTTTTTAACTCTCACTGTCACTGGAGCATTTTCTACTCCCACTGACCACAGTCCGGCCCCCCTAAAGCCTGAAGGACAGTAACCTGGTCCTTTGCGTAGAAAGTTTGGAGACCCCTGATCTAAGACACAGATGAATTTGACTTCTAGCCTCATTACTGATTTACTTCTAGGAGATGATTCTCCGCTGAACCTACCTGCTTCAGATCTTTATAGACCCTTCCTGTTGCTTTTTAATCCTTACTTCACCAGTCATCGAGAAAAAAACTCTAACATGAGGAAGCAAAGCTCTGGTCCATTACCAAGTTGGCCACCTCCTGTCAGAGACTAATTGTAGAACAAAGTTATGTTAGTAGAGTGCTGGACTGAAGGGTTTGAGGAACGGTAGGGGTTCGGGTCCTAAAAAACTAACAGCAGCTCTTTGTCAGCTTGGGGGTCTTCAAGGGTCCCCAGGACAGTCTGAGAAATGTGGAAAGAATGATAGCATCACAACACTGACCCGAGTTCAGTAAGTTTTTATTGTATATGAGAATATAAACTTACTGGACTCACATTAGTGTTGTGGTGCTCTCATCCACATTTCACAAGGTAGGGTAATGAAGGAATGGGGAAAAGATTAGCTGCCAAGAGGCCATTGAAAATACTGATGACTAGTACTATGCCCTCTACTGGCCTCTGCCTAGATCGAAGATGGTCAGCTTTTTTGATACAGGGGGCCTCAAGTGTAGCCCCTGAAATCACAAATGGGCTGTGCATAATATTCAGTAAATGTAATACTGCAAAAAAAATTGTCAAACTGCAGACATGTTATAGGAGATGGTCAAAGACTGCAAACATGCTTAAAGAGTTGTTGGAACTAGGAACGTACTTCAGGAGACAGTCATTACCTGAATGCACATTACTTAAGACTGCTAGAGATCACTGCTACTACAGACCCTTTAGAAATCAATTCTTCCACATCCACATTTGTACACCCTATAGCCCCTATAGCATGATGGGAGTTTTTTGCTAGGGCTAAAAGAATCCAAAAATAAGCTAAATATCTCTATGAATAGAATATTTGTGAGATTCCCCAAAAAGGGCAGTACACTAAAACATGGATGGATGTAAACACATCAATGACAATCCTTTTTTCATTTAATTTGACAACTGGTGATGTATAAAAGCTCCTTCTCATGCTTGGGATCCTTCCATGAGTAAGCCCCAAGGGGCGGAGCAAAACCAGTTGGGGTCGGGGCCTGGTTGGAGCCCAGGCCGAGGTTGCCATTAACTATTGATTCGTGGGATTGGTATTTTCGTTTCCCACACTTTTCCTATAAGAATATATATTTTTTCTTTGCTGGCCTAAGTAATCACCTAGGTAGCCAAAGACAGACTACTGTCTGCAGGGGCTCAAGAGGGCCACGCAAAAAGTGCCAAAGGGCCAAATGCGAACAGTGGACTGTAGGTGGGGCACCAGGAACTTAAATGAAGAATAAAATTCTGTTCACTTACAGTTATACTGCAAAAAAAGCTTTTGTCAAAGTTTTCTACTTGTGTTCAGTTGTTATTTAAAGCGGAGTTCCACCCAGTTAAAAGTCAACAGCTACAAAAAGTATAGCTGCTGACTTTTAACAATCGGACACTCACCTGTCCCAGGCTCCAGCGATGCCGTCGCCCGAGGGCTCGATCTTCTACCCCCCCCCCCCACAGCGGCGCTGGCATCACAAGCATGGGCGCCCGGTTTTGGCTTCAAAGCCGGGTGTGCACTGCGCATGTGTGAGTCGCGCTGCGCTTTGTGAATGGCCGGCGTATATTCTGGGACCTGTGCCAGAAGATCGCTGAGAGGGAGGGGGAGGAAGATGAACTTACTTCCAGGTCCGCGGCTCTAGGAGAGGAAGTGTATCTGGGACCCTGTGAAAACAGGGTCCCCTCCCCCCGCAAAAAAAATGACATGCCAGTTGTGGCATGTCAGGGGTTCACCTTCCATTAAAGCGGAAGTTCCAGTTTTGGGTGGAACTCCACTTTAAAAAGGAACCTGTTATTTTTTATACAGTCAAAGTACAGATTTACTTTAAGAACGCAGCAATCAGCCAGTGCGCAGGCCACAACTGCATGGCAAATAAAGGGTGTCCATTCCATCCAGTAAAACAAGACTAAAATGAAGAATGTCAATTTGTTATAGCTGTACGCCAACCACTCAGCTGTCAGTATTCCAGACTTGGAATGTCCATTACTGACATTGCTTTCCCAGATGTACGCTTCCGATAAAAACTGTATTCAGCTATGAGAAATGTATGCCTTTTCATTAAACGCATGCATTTCTTTTGAAGTGACATTCAATCATACAGACTACTATAGTGGAACGCAGCTTACATTATTATTCCAACCTATCAAAGACAGCTTCTTTCCAGGCCTGGATAGAGCTAATGTGGTGGCTCTGGAAGTCTTTTCATAGAAGACGCAGAATGTACAATAACCTTTTCTAAACGAAGGCCTAAATGTTATAGCGAGCACAGCGGATGTTCTTATCTGTAGCTTCAATGGGCTTGCAAATGGGTTAGCAGTTTAATTCTCTGCCTCACTCTCTGAATTTGATCGTTCAGCTTGGTGCTTCTGGCTGCACAAATCTTTACATCTCTTGCTTTCTCCGCATAGTTATCAGCCTCTTATTGTGTATATCTTTTGCATATGCTGATTGCAGACCTAATTTACTTCACTGGCATCCAAGCGCCTCTAGTTTAGCGTAATCACACAGATGAGGCTCACAGAGCTTTGGAAAGATTCCATCTGGCACTTATTAAATAGCATTTAAGAATTTGTTGCAGAAATATTAATTTAGCTGCTGAATTCAGATAAAATAGCTTGGCACCCGGTGACCACATATCTGCACTCATTGGTAGAGTAGTTGGATTCTGTGTCAATACACTCACTGGGGTTGCTGAAGATGACAATGACTCCCTCCTGGCATCTTAAACAGAGAGCTTATTTGATAATCACAATTAACCTCTTCAGCCCCGGAAGGATTTCCCACTTTAGGGCCAGAGCACTTTTTGCGATTCGGCACTGTGTCGCTTTAACTGACAATTGCGCGGTCGTGCAATGTTGTACCCAAACAAAATTGATGTCTTGTTTTTCCCCACAAATAGAGCTTTCTTTTGGTCATATTTGATCACATCTGCGTCACTTCTGATCACCGATATAACAAAAAAAAGAGTAACAATTTTGAAAAAAAAACCCAATATTTTTTACTTTTTTCTATAATACATATCCCCAAAAAAAACAAATTTATTCATCAGTTTTGGCCGATATATATACATTCTCATATCTGTGGTAAAAAAAGTCACAATCACCGTATAGTGATTGGTTTGCGCAAAAGTTGCTGCGTTTACAAACCATAAGAATTAATTTATGGCATTTTTTTTTTTTTACTAGTAATAGTGGCGATCTGCAATTTTTATTGGGACTGCGACATTGCAGCGGACATGTCGGACATTTTTGACATGATTTTGGGACCAATGACATTTATACAGCGATCAGAGTTAAAAATAGCCATTGATTACTGTATAAATGTCATTGGCAGGAAAGGGGTTAACCTGCAGGGGGAAATGAAAGGGTTAACTGTGTTCCCTAGGGGTGTTCTAGCTGTATGGGGGCTGGGCTGGTAGGGGCATGAGAGATCTAACTGGTCCCCGAACACAGGGATCAGTAGATCTCTGTCATGCTGCCTGTCAGAACGGGGAACCGCCATGTTTACAGTGGCGGTTCCCCGTTCGTCCCGTGTAGTAAGTGATCACGGGTGCCGGCGGACATCAAGTCTGCCCAACCCGCGGACACACTGAGGGAGCATGCGTCAAGCACGAGAGAGTGCTGCCACCGGCACGCCCTCATCCCCTAGCCGCGCCTGCTTGAATCGCCATTTATAGACGATTATTCGCGTTATGCTGCCACTTTGCAGCAGTAAATCTACGCGGTCCGGAAGTGGTTAATTAGGAAACGAATATAGAACTTTGCATTTAATATATTAAAGTTTATTTTTGCCCCTTTGCAAAGCACTAGTAAGACCTCACCTGGAATATGAAGTTCAGTTTTGGGCACCAGTTCACAAAAACAATAGTGGGGAACTGGGGAAAGTGCAGAGGAGGGCAATCACACTGATAAGAGACATAGAGGAGCTCACCTATGAGGAAAAAATAGCAGAACTGAATTTGTTCTTGTGAAGAGGCGACCACATTAATACTCACGCCACTCATAGTCACGGGTGGAAGATGGAGATGGAATGCTGAGGAGGCTGTCAGTGGCCCTTGAGGGTGCCTCCTAGTCTGGAAAGGGGTAACTTCGGGGATGGGGGCTCGGGTGCTGGAGGGACCCCATAAAACACATGGAGGAATCCTTCCTGGAGGCATGGGAGCAAGTGAGAGGACAGCGGGAGCAGGTCAGCACATTCAGGAGAGCTCCTGAGAAGTCAGCCGGGTGGGCTGGTGAGTTTGCAGTCTGGGGGGACTGTGGGAAGAGTGTCAGTCTGGGAGGACTGTGCTGAAGAATTTAGCCAGGAGGCTAGTGAAAGGGGCAGCTTCAGTCAGGCGGGTTGGCAGTGCCTGAAGAGGTGGTGCAGGGATCAGTAGCCACAGGGATGTATGCTGGATGGATACAGACTTTTCTTTTGCTACACACCAAGGCACCTCTGGTTGCTTCTTGTAATGGGCTGATACTCCAAATCTGACTGAGATCTGTGTCAGTGTGCCAGCTGGAATTCTGCAAGCCAATGTGCTGGAGGAAGTGAGGAGTGTATATTGATTGTATATAGGAGAAGTTGTCCCTGAAGTTGAAGTCAAGAGAGCATCCCATAATACCCCTATCCCCATCCAAATGTATCACCCTCAATAAATAAAAAAAAAAAAAAAACCCTCAAGTATTGGACTGTTTTCTGACTCTGAAGTGACTGTGAATGTGAAAATTTGGTGCGCCTGGCTGTACAGGGTGGGGGATCCTATTCTACTAATGGCTCCTTAGGGGTGTGCTACACATCTGTCCCAGGATCCAGTGCTGTGCTTACCCAAGCTGTTTTGTCCACTGGTCTTAAAGTGGATGTACACATAGTTACATAGTTAGAAATAATGGGATCCAGATAAGGGAGGAATTTTCTGCCAACGTCCATGTAAACTGCAAAACTACAGAGGATTAACACAATATATGTGTCCTCAAATGAACCCCCTTGGACTTTATAGACAGAATAGTAGTACAAAGAGAGGTAGATAAAAATGATATCTTTATTATATAAATGTTAAAAATAGACAGGTAGAAGTTGTATATGTTCAAAAGTAGAAAATATATATTACAATACAATCCGTTGCACAGATCACAATATACAGTAGCTGCAATACCCATATAAATGAATTGCATAAATTTGTAGCCACATTGAAGTGGTACTAAAGAGGCAAGACATATAGTGGTACCAACATGTTTCGGAGTCATATCCTTCATTAGGGGACAATATATTTAGGGTATGGGTAAGATATTTCCGTATATGTTCTGAAGCAATGCAGATGTAAAAGGGTCCAACCTCACGGGGAAAAAATCGCACAATGAGTGATAGTTCAGCCGACCTCCAACACATAGGGTGTGTGTCAGGATCAAAACGGACAGGGGGAGGGGTGCACACTGGCCACAAGGAGCGCCTGGTCGCTCTGCCGGCGGGCAGCTGTAGTGGGATAGACTACAGCTGTACAGCCCATGTAAGCGTGCGTCTCATAGTTTGAGACACATGCTTACTAGGGCTCTACAGCCATAGTCTCTCAAGTCCAACCTTTGTGTGTGCTTTTATGTCAGCATTACATTGTATATCCCTCAATGTTGTGGTCCCTTAGGTGCCCATCTAATAGTCTTTTGAAATTATCTATGCTCCCAGCTGAAACCACAGTTTGTGGAAGAGAATTCCACATCCTCACTGCTCTTACCATAAAGAACTCTCTACGCAGTTTAACCACTTGCCGACCGCCCGCCGTAGCGGCGGGGGCAGAGTGGCTCGTTATTGCGAACCGCCGTCAGGTGACGGCGGCTGCGATAACTAGTATTGTGAGCGCGCGCACATGCTCACAGTGTTCCGGGGGGTCAGGGAGCGGGTAGGGCGGACTCGATCGCCGCCGGCTACCCGCGATCCCCCCTGCCGGAGCGGCACAACGGAGGTCCGTGTATGTAAACAGGGATCTCCGTTCTGACAGAGGGGGAAGGACTGTGATCACAGGCTTCCTCTATAAACCAATCAATAAACGCTGATTGTGATTTTTTTTTACCAAAAATATGAGGAAAAATATAAACTGGCCAAAAACTATCAAAAAAATGTTTTTTTTATATTTTTTGTGGATTTGTACTTTAGAAAAAAGTAAGAAAAATTGTTTTCTTTGCAAAATTGTCGCTCTTCTTATGTTTATAGCAGCAATCAGAAATTACACAGATGTGATCAAATACCACGAAAAGAAAGCTCTATTTGTGGGAAAAAGGACGCACATTTTTTTGGGTAAAACATCGCACGACCGCGCAATTGTCAGTTAAAACAACACAGTGCCTGAATCGCAAAAAGTGCTCTGGTTCTAAAGTGTGAAATCCTTCCGGGGCTGAAGTGGTTAAGGTTAAACCACCTTTCTTCTAGTTTTAATGAATGTCTGTGTGTCTTTGTGTGCTCCGTGCACGGAATAGTTTTGCCCCTATTGTGGGGTCACCAGTACAGTATTTGTACATTGAAATCATATACCCTCTCAAGCGTCTCTTCTGCAGAGAGAATAAGTTCAGTGCTTGTAATCTTTCCTCATAACTAAGGTTCTCCAATCCCTTAATTAACTTTGTTGCCCTTCTCTGAACCCTTGCCAGTTCCAGGACATCCTTCCTGAGGACTGGTGCCCAGAACTGGACGGTATACTCCAGGTGTGGACTCACCAGAGACTTATAGAGGGGGAGAATTATTGCTTTATCCATGGAGTTTATCCCCTTTTTGATGCATGCCAATATTTTGTTGGTTTTGCTTGCCGCAGCTTGGCATATGCCATTGCTGAGCCTGTCCTCTACTAGGACCCCTAGGTCCTTTTCCATCCTAGATTCCCCCAGAGGCTCTCCCCCTAGTGAGTAGTTTGCGTTCATGTTCTTGGTACCCAAATGCATTATTTTACATTTTTCTACATTAAACCTCATTTGCCACTTATCTGCCCACCTCATTAATCTGTTTAGATCTTCTTGCAAGGTTTCCACATCCTGTGGAGAAATTATTGCCCTGCTTAGCTTGGTATCATCTGCAAATATTGAGATTGAGCTATTAACCCCATCCTCCAGATCCTTTATGAATAAATTGAAAAGGATGGGTCCCAGGACTAATCCCTGGGGAACCCCACTTTCCACACCAGACCATTCCGGGTATTCCCCATTTATCCCCACCCTCTGGACTCGCCCCTGTAGCCAGTTTTCAATCCATGTACTCACCCCTTGATCCATGCCGACAGACCTTAGTTTGTACATTAAGCATTTATGGGGAACTGTATCAAATGCTTTTGCAAAATCTAGATATACCACGTCTACGGGCCTTCCTTTATTAAGATGGCAGCTCACCTCCTCATAGGAGGTTAATAGATTGGTTTGGCATGAGCGGTTCTTCATGAAACCGTGCTGATTACTGTTAATGATACAGTTTTCATTACAATAATCTTGTATATAATCCCTTATTATTCCCTCCAAGATAGTAGTAATAGGAAACCTAAGTGTGTGGAGCTGCCCGTATCACTAGAGAGTACTGTAAACATATGAACCAAAAAATTATACTGCGCTACCACATGATTAATATGTGCAAAACAGTGCAAATAGCGGAATTATGTACAAATGGCAAAACAAATTCCAAGAATATATTTTGTGCAAAAACGGAAGAAAAGTGCAATAGTGCTAATAGTCCCTATATAAGTCCACAATATGTCGGCACTGTAAACTGTATCCAAGGAACGACTGATGAGCAAACAATCCAATATGAGTAGACTTAATCCCAAACTAACTGGGAAATGGATCTTCCGGACCGATCAAAGATGGCACATACAAGGCTACATTCCTTCACCAAACACCCGGTGTCACTCCTTACCCACCAGAAATACATGATCCCCATTACAGGTATCAAATGCGCTTTTTGGAACCACTGTCCTCCAAAACGACCAGCGTCCAGATGAGTCGACCGGCAGTCCTCAGAGAAGTGGTTGGTGGTATGAAGTAAATAGAAAGGGGGAACTAAAAAGGCTTTTGGCGCCTCCTGCTGCTTTTGTTTTTACCCATACATTTTGTTAGCACCTTGGTATTATAATAAATTGAGCTACGTACTTCCCCATTACTTCCCCCTTTTTATTTTCTTCATACCACCAGATTCCCTTCATCATTCTTTATGGTGGGGCCAATATGATCTGACCTCCCTCTCTTACTATTTATATACTTAAAGAATTTCTTGGGATCCTTTTTACTCTCCTCAGCTATGTGTCTTTCATGTTCTATCTTAGCCGCCCTGATTGCACCCTTACATTCCTTATTGCATACCTTATAAAGATGGAATGCTGACAGAGACCCCTCAGTTTTGTATTTTTGAAGGCCTTCTCCTTTACTTTTAATATGTGCTTTTACGTTGGAGTTAATCCACCCAGGTCTTTTATTAGCTCTTTTAAATTTATTTATAAATACCTTTGTTTAGTATGTACTTGAAGCATTCCAATTTTTAATACGTGTTAATTGTTCCTAGAATTTTATCCCAACTAACATCTTCCAGTGAGTTTATGGAAGTTGGCTCTCTTAAAATTCAGTGTTTTTGTATTCCCCTTATGTTTCCTATTTGTGGGATTTACACTGAAACAAATTGATCTGTGATCGCTATTTCCTAGATTGCCCCTTACTTCCACATCTGTGATCAGGTCTGTGTTGTTAGTAATCAGAAGGTCTAACAATGCTTTTTTTCTTGTTGGTGCATTTACCATCTGACCCATAAAATTGTCTTGCAGGACAAACCCCCCCCCCCCAAAAAAAAAATAAATAAACAAATAATTCTGCCAAGTATAGTATAGGATGTCATGTCATCTGTGCCCAGTCTTGCCACAAAGAGTTATTCCAGCTCTGAGCAATCCTCCTATCTTTTTTCAGTAAGAAAAAAGACGACTAACTGAGAAATAGGAGACGTTTCTTCCCAGTGCTGTGTGAGTGACCGGTCATTTCCTTATCTCATGCATGGAGTAGAGGAAGCTTCACAACCCCCCTTTCTCCTCCAGCTCCCCCAGGATTGGCTGCTCCACACCTCAGCATGATTGGGCATGCTGAAGTCATGTGGTGTCTTTCCTGAGTTTTGACTGTATTTTTCTCAATACTCAGGAATAGCAAAGTAGGAAAGTGTAGAGGTGGGTGGGGAGTCTCGTACATCACAACTCCACCCACCGAGCTCCAGCAAAGAGATCTACCCACTGATTCCAGAAATTTGAGGGGCCGTTACTGCTGAAGGGGGTGACATTTGCAAGGTAGGGATACATGCAGGAGGCTTGCATATATATATATATACAGTAATACTGTGCCATTCGTTTATACTGGGTGAGTGGTGGGTTTACATCCACTTTAAGTCCCCGGTGCTGGCATCTTAACTGTGGGCACCCAGCTTCGATAGCTTGCGGCTTCACAGCTGGCTACTCACTGAGCTTTGTGAATGGTCCTGCAGTCTTCTGGGACCTGTGAGGTATTATGCAGAATATTGATATAACACTAGAAGCTTCTTGGATGCAGAAAATATGCTTTACTTTCATGGAGAATGTCAGAACACATCTTACAGCATGGCTTTATCATGGAACAGAAACACAGGAACAAGGAGGATACAGGTGTGCAGGAGTGCACACAGAGGAAAAAAATTACTTCCTCCCATTACATCATATCATAGATACACATCAACTATACACTATAATACTACAGCACCACCTGCTGGCATAGACAGCTATAATGCACATACACAGTCAAACATAAGCGTGAGCACATAGGGTGGCAGGTGTGCCTGGGCACACCCTAATCACCCTGTACTGTGCAGATTCCCCCTGCTGCCTGGCTGCAGAGAAAGGGACTGTGGAATCTCTGTCCTCAGTTTCTTTCTCTGTCGCAAAAGTGAGACATGTGGGGTCTGTTTGGACCCCTGCTATTTCACCAAACCCCCCCAGCAAGTCTCCTAAATAAAATTGTAAAAAAATAAAATATAATATTGTAAAAAAATAATAAAAAAAAACAAAAATAAAAAAACAATAAAATAAAAATAAACCACTGACGCTGATCTCTACCCTACTGACACCGTCCTCTGCCCTTCTGACATATATACACACACACTCATGTTTGCGCTTTTGTGGTGCACACCCTAATGCAATAGGCTGCACATACCTATGCAGTCAAAGTATGTAAGCAGATTGCTGTTGCTTTTCCAACATGATGTGCCCCAGAAGACTGCAGGAAGGGAGGGGGGAGCAAAACTTCCGCTTGGATCGCCTAGACCAGTGTTGGTAACCCTTGGCACCCAGATGTTTTGGAACTACATTTCCCATGATGCTCATGCACTCTGCAGTGTAGTAGAGCATCATGGGAAATGTAGATCCAAAGCATCTGGGGTGCCAAGGTCGCCATCACTAGCCTAGACTATCCATACAGAAGTGGGAGCAGGTACCCGTCAAAACCAGAGGAGGGGGGAAGGAGGAGGAACAGCAGAAAGGCACCTTTTGGACAAAGTTCTGCTTTAAGGGGGAATATGAAAATTATATGATATGATGATGTATAAATACATAGGAGCTTGATGTAGTGAACTTGATGCAGAGTTGTTAACTTTAAGGTCATTATAAGGGACAAGTGGAACGCTTTATATCTGGAGGAAAAGAGATTTAACATTCAAATATTGAAAAGCTTCTTAACAGTAAGAGCTGTGAAAATGTGGAAGAGGTTCCCTCAAGAACAAGTTCTGGCCTGCTCAATAGATTATTTAAAAAAGGAGCTGGATACATTCCTAAATGCACAACAAATAACTGGATACTAATATTTATAGATAATAACACCAGAGATTGTTGATCCAAGAAATATTCAACTGCCTTCTGGGTAACCAGGACATGACCGGTGTATTGCAGCCACTTTCCTGGCTGTCTATACCCAACTTCAATTCCCAACTTACCCCCCTTTATAAATAAGACACAACACCTTCAATGGAGTTTAAATGGCCGCAGCGGCCTTTTATTAATACGCACACAAAAAATTGAACAATAGGTCTTTTATTTTACCTTCCCTAAACATAACTTTTCCCAGTTAAATGTATAAAAACTGACATTTCTTAACTCTATGTATTTGTAGGTGAGCATGGTCTACCGAATTGACTGTATCAAACACCAGGTTCCATAACATGGCCCCCAGCCGCAATTACACCGGCCCGGGGACAATTAGTTACCACCCGATACAGCCTCAATACTGTTTATGCCATACTGACGTCACATCTACTACCCATACCCAAGATGGGGCCAACCAATAATTCTCCACCAACCATATTTTTACCATGCCCACCTTCAAAAACCTGCGACTCCTGCCACCAATGCACGAGTGGGAAACCTCGCACTCGGGTGACCTGCCACAACCGAAAAGTCCTCTGAATACCTTCCTCCAGTCCCAGGAACCACATATCAGTTCCAACCACGTTCAAATGAACTCCATCCCCTCTCAAATAGATCCTATTGTCCCCCTGTAACTCCCGATGGCGCACTACCTAGCCGCCATTCCTAAAAAGAAAATTTAGCCACCTCCTTGTTCACCTTAATCCTGGCCTTATTAAGTTTTATGACTGAGCATGCTAGACGCCAAGAAGATCTGCCTACCATGTCAGACCAAACCACAATGGTGTCCGGGAAGAGGGGCCTGAGCCGAAGAAAATCCAACTTTACATCCCGGATCAACTCCCGTGCTGCCCGAAGCCCTAGGTCATTACCCCCTACCTGTAACACTAGGATATCGGGGGGTCTATTAAGTTTGGCATAACGATGGACTTCTGGCAATACGCGAGACCACAGCATGCCTGGGACCCCGATCCACCTCACGCAGGCCGCACTCCGAGGGATCCCCAACTGCCTGCCCTCAGGTCTGACTGCAGCCCTCTTTACGCCCCAAGCCACATAGGAGTGGCCAAGTATCCAGACCAAACATTCTCTATCTGAAAAACACAAGGTGTTTGGTATTGAAAAACACAAGTAATGCAAACAGACTGACCCAACAAAGAAGGACAAACAGATAAAATGTACAGTGCTTCAAAACAATGAAAGAACACGAAAACATGACAATGCACAGGCGGAAAGTTCAGAAAAGATGAGGGCGGACATATAAACGGAATCGCTGGGATTCCCATCGCCCGATGCGCTGTAACACCTGCTCACCTAAACCCCAACTAGCGGCCTCCGTGGTCACCCCAATCCTAATTGAATGCAAGGCAAAATCCATTGGATTAAAAGCAGCAGCTGCCAAGCACTTCCTGAACACTGCTATGAACTGGAAGAACGCTGCTCCATCGGCATGTGTCAACAAAGATCCCGGGCCTGGCCGCCTAATCTTCAACCATTCGATCACGGCCGTGACCGGGCAAGCCGAAGAATGGGTAACCCGTCCGAGTTCGACAGTGCTCCCCCTGCCCATCTGATCCGTTTTAGATCTCCGGATCAGCAACGAGATCCTGTCACCCCGCACCATGACGTCCGAGGCCCTCAAGTCTCCCCCCGTCTTGTAGAAGGACTCACCAGCTCACCCACCCGCAGAGCCCCAAAAAAAGCCAGCACAAAGGCCGTCTTAAAGAGAACCGACTCGAATGATGTAGAGCACACCTGTGGCAAGTGCTCCAATAATACCCCCAGTATTTCAAACGAAACGGGACGGCGGGAATCCATAACTTGTCTTCCCTTCTGGTAACCCCTCAGAGCTTTCCTCACCCAGAAAGATTTTGTGACATCTGCCCAACCCGCAAGCTGAAACAAGAATGCCAAGCCCGCCATTTTCCGATTCAGCGATGCAACCGAGACGCCTTCCTCGAAGTTCTTACCAATAAAATACAAAAGGACGTGCAACCGATCCTCCTCCTGAAAACAACCACCCACTGAACTCACCAATTCATGCCATTCCCTCCACACCTTTTCATATGCCGTCCAGGTGGATGGACAAACCGAATGCTGAATCAAACCTGCTGTAATGGCAAGGCGACGTCCCACAGATGACTGGGGCATGGAATTCCTAGCTGCTCTGCCTCCGGCGCCAACTGACGGAATCTTTCCCACTGCAATTGAGAAAGAGCATCGGCAACAGAATTAGTCACCCCAGGCACATGGACAGCATATACAAAAGCATTTAAATTCAGACATTGCAACACCAAACGCCTGAGCAAACACACAACTGGCGGCGATGAAGCCGTAATGGTATTTATGGCATTCACTACCCCCAAATTGTCACAATGAAAACGGATCTGCTTATTCCGAAATTCCAGTCCCCAAATCTCCACCGCCAACACAATAGGGAACAATTCAAGCAGGACCAGGTTGCGAATGAAGTCAGAATTACTCCAAGACTCTGGCCAACGTCCAACGCTCCATCGGCCCCCAAAGTACGCAACATAACCCACCGAACCCGCCGCATCAGTATATAAAGCCAAATCGAAGCTGGACACCGGCGGTTCCATCTACAGCGAACGTCCGTTATACTTGTCCAGGAACGACTCCCAAACCTCCAAATCTTCCCGATGTTCCCTGTTTAACCTAACAAAATGATGCGGCGATTTGATCCCAGCAGTAGCCGCCGCAAGCCTGCGGCAGAAAATTCGCCCCATGGGCATAATTCGACATGCGAAATTCAGCTTGCCCAGCAGGGACTGCAGGGATCATAACTGCAGTTTCTTACAATGACGGGACTTGCGAATAGTCTCCCTATGGTCCTCAAGTTTCTCGATAGGCAAACTACATTCTATCCTGACTGTATCAATAATGATACCTAAAAACTTAAATTCCACCGTAGGACCCTCTGTTTTTTCGCATGCCAATGGCACCCCAAAAACATCAAACACATGTTGTACCGTGGCTAACAGGAGGGCCAATAATCAAGAAATCATCCAAATAATGGATGATGGATGTCAGACCTGACACATCCCGCACTACCCACTCAAGGAATGAACTAAACCTTTCGAAGAAAGAACAAGAAATGGCGCAGACCATTGGCAAGCAGCGATCTATAAAATAATGTCCTTGCCAAACGCAGCCCAACAGCTGCATACTCTGGGTGGACAGGCAGCAACCGAAAGGCTGCCTCAATGTCCGTTTTGGCCAGGAGAGCACCCTTACCAAACCTACGCACCCAGGTAATAGCATCTTTGAACGAGGCATAGGACACTGCGCACAATTCAGGATCAATGGCCTCATTGACCGAACCCCCCCTTGGATGAGATACTGTAGATGATGGATCAGGCGGAATTTATTGGGTTCCTTCTTGGGGACCACTCCCAGAGGAGAAACCACTAGGTCATCAATCGGGGGGGATGGAATATGGGCCTGCCATCCTTCCCAAGGCCACTTCTTTTGTCAATTTGTCAGACACAACCGCAGGATGCAATTTTGCTGACTGTAAGTTAGCCCCCACCGGAGGAATACTAGCCAAAGAACAAGGAATCGTGAAACCTTCCGTAAACCCCCTCAACAATCCGTCCAATCCTCAAAGACCCCAAAACTGCCCGACGACAGCCTGGACTGCAAACACAGTCATGTAGGCCCTCCTCTTAATGCTGTGAATAACTTTCCAGGCCTGTTCTGAATTTCATTTTCCGCTGCTGGAGCAAATTGGACCATATTTTATGTGGAGGTTTTTTTGCCTTTCTCTGGATCAACTGTGGGTATAAAATTATGTATGGATTTTTTTTTCTATTTATTTATTTATTTTGTTTATTTTTTTATTGGTTGAACTAGTTATCCTTTTAGGGGTCTTTCACACATACGGATCGTTTGGGTCCGCCTGTCAGTTTTTCAGGCGGACCCAAACGGACGCTCTATGTACTTCTATGGAGCGGCGGATGTCAGCGGTGACATGTCCGCTGACACCCGATCCGCTCCGATCCGCCAGAAACAGACGGATGGAAGCCCTATTTTCCATCCACCTGGTGGATCGGATCGGATGAACACGGACAGACGGTCCGTGTTCATCTGATTCTACATAGAGGAGAATGGAGCTCTGACAGGTCAGTCTCTACACTGAGTGCAGAGTCTGTCCTGTCATCCGTCGGCTCAGCGGGGATCAACGGATGGATCCCCGCTGAGCAGCGGAGCCCGTCAAAACGGGCTCCATGTGTGTGAAAGAGCCCTTATCAACCTCACTTACTATGTAACTATCTATCTATGCGTTTAATCCAAAGCACTTTATAGCCTCACTCAGCCAGTGACCTAATTTTTCTCTACTGCAGTTAAACAGCACAGCTTGATCAGGGGCCAGCTATCAGCTGACTTCTTCATGGCATTTTAACCAAAGAGTTTATTTGATAATCACAGACAAGTAAATAATCCAAGTTAAAGGGGAATCCCACATTTGTTTAAAAAAAATAATAATAATTTTCTAAAACTGCCAATAAATTCAATGCAACATGGTAATCTGGAGGCGTTCTATACTGTTATTGTACAGAATGCTCCCAGAAATGTAATTTGTTGCTTGTGTGATTGGCCGACTGATTTTCTCACATGTCTGTGCTAAGATACAAGTAAAATTGTATGCATCCTCTGTAATAGGAATTTCAGTTTTGGTGAGATGCTACCTAGGGGTTAATTACTTCTAAAGGGATGCAGACACTGCAACGTTCATCATTGAAACATTGAACGTGCACCAGATGGTTAAAATAAACCAGATTTTCCCATTCAGGAATCAATCTTGCAACAATATACTTTAAAATGTTTGTAAAAAAAAATAAATAACAAACACCTTACATACTTACCTGCTCTGTGCAATGGAATTGAGCATGCATGCAAGCTTGTTCATTTGGTCATTGGGCCACCTATCTAGGTTTGAGAGACAGTCCAATGGCCAACTAAAGGAGCAACCATTTTCCAGCTGCTCCAATTCACAATACACTGGCACATTCTGCCATAGCCACCACAGTGTCATTTTTTCAACAAAATGAGCACAATGCAGGTAAAGAAAACTTGAAGAAAGGAGCATAGGCGTGTGCAGGAGGTGCACTAATCACTCTGTGCGGTGGCGATGCCAACTCCCCCTACTGCCCAGGCTTCCCCCTATTTTTCTGCCCCAGCCCTCCGCAGTGCTGCTGTTTTTCCTTCTCTTTCTTCCTCTCCCCTCAGCTGCTGCAGGGGATATTTCAGGAAGGAGAGCAGGGGAAAGGGCTAGTCAATATGTCATTTACCAGCCCCTTCCTTTTCTAAATGAGCACAGTGAACACACTCACTCACTGTGTTAATTCACAAACTGAAGCATAGTAAATACAGTTCACTATGTTTCAGCGTGTTTGAGCTTTTGGATGCATACCCTATTGCAATAGGCTGCGTACACCTATGGTAAGGAGAATATTGTGTTTAAAAAATATGCAATCCTATTTTACTTAAAGGGCTCCACAAACCTACGTATTATTTTGTGAGTTCTACTTTAGTTCTGAACTCTGAGCAACCTGATGCATACACAGCTAAAGTTCATATCAGTGAACCCTTATTTACACAAGGATCTGAAATTCTGTTTAGGTATGATGATGAAACCTTTCATGTTTCGATAACCTTGACCAGTAAAAAGAAATTTAAAAAAAGAATTAAAACTAGTCTACTATAATGCAATCAGAAGGAGAACAAATATAATACAGCAGGGTATATACATGTAGAATTGCTTTGAATAGACATGGCCCCATACAGTTTATATAGTCAAAATGATAATGGAAACCTGACTAACTGGTCAGACCACAGAATGTTTCAGGATTGGCGTTTGCTATTAGTCTTCTGGTCAGGTAGTTATGATTGTTCTGCTAGTTAATGTTTGGGTAAGAAGTCCTTGTCCTCAGGGTGTGTGGAGTTTCTTATGCAAAGACAAATTATAGATTTAGAAAAACAGTTATATTATAGAGGGTTGGGAAAAACAGCTATATATCAAGAAATGGTTGCTATACACTAAATGGTTCTCACTTTTCCCATTCAAGTAGTTTTTTTATTTGATCTGCCCTGCTTAGGAACAAGACCAGGTCTCACTCAACCACTGACCTCCCTCCGCTCTATTGCAGTTGAACAGCCCAAGTTGGTCAAGGACCAGCCCATAGCCAACTTTCTCCTGGCATTTTAACTGAAGAGTTTATTAGATAATTATAGACAACCCAACAACTAATATGCAACCTGGTATGAACGAAGGGCACACAGCTAACTAAAAAGTTCACATTCATATAAATCAAGGGTCCTCAAACTATGGCCCTCCAGTTGTTCAGGAACTACAATTCCCATCATGCCTAGTCGTGTCTGAATGTCAGAGTTTTACAATGCCTCATGGGATGTGTAGTTCTGCAACAGCTGGAGGGCCGTAGTTTGAGGATGCCTGATATAAATTAACAGTTTTGCTTCTAGTTAAGGTAATAGAAAAGTCTAAATCGAACTAGTTTTCAAAATGTTTCCTCCTCCCTCCTCCTACCTATCCTGTCTAACCTGTATAAAATATATATATAGAGTTACATATTTTCAATGCACTCTGGTTTGGTCACATGAAACTACAGCTCCAGCTCCAAGGAGCACTCAACCAAGGGTTTGAATTCTTGGAGCCGGTACTTCCCAGTCCAGCCAATGTTGGAGCTCCCTCCTGTTTCCAGTGGGAGTCGTTCACTGATATGGGGAGCTGGAGCTGTGGGATCACGTGACCAGCCTGCAGCAGATTAAAAATAGGTAAGTACACAGACCTCTTTTTTATACAGGTTAGGCAGGAGAGGTGGGAGGGAACATGCTTAAGAACAATAAGACTTAGCCTTTTTTTCCACTTTAAGTGAAAGTTTCTCTTTTTTTCTAACAAAGCTCAGTGATGCGGTGCTTGTTGACTCCTGTGACCGAAACAAGTGAACTGTAAAATCTCAGCACACAACAAAATGCACAAGGGTACATGAATGTCAGACCTCCAAGAAGGAAGGGTTTCAATCCCTCAAACCTCTGGGGTGCAAGGATCCTGAAAGGGGCAAGACACACTAGTCCACCTGACCAAATCCAGGCAAACTGTTATTCTTAGGGGCCAACTGAGGCCAGTCCTCCAAGTCCATGCCTTTGTTGAAGAGAGACCTCTTGTTGTGGAGAGGAAAAAGACCCATGAAGGTCACAGATCCTCTCCTTGACATCAAGGCAGGCCCTGATAACCCTGCACCCTCCATCTTTGTGAAGTACTAAAAAAACATACATGTGCAGTGCAGCAGTGCAAGTTCTCATGCAATAGTGGAAAATATATAAAACGTTTCAAGTGAACTACACATAAAAATTGCTCAAAATGAACTAAAAGGCCTGCCCAGGAAGCATGGTGCAAGAAAAGCAATAGTGACATGACCTAGTGCCAGTAAAACTCATAAGGGTCCCAAACCCAAAGTGTTTTGCTGGCACCGTTGGGGATGCCATCTCCAGGGGGCACATCGCTGGTAGCACCTTGTGCTCCCTAGCCCCTGGCCAGACATTAGCAGTGAACTATTTAAACTTGCAGTTAAGCAGCACAGCAACACAGGTCCTCTTGTCACCTGTATCAAAGTGTTTGTTACCCCAGCATTTCATATTCCTGATATGTGCCTGCTATACTATGTACTTGTATGAAAGAGTATCCTGTTCTCTTCCTATTTCTTCCTTTGTGTGAAATACCCTGTGTTCTTTCTAGTCCCTCTACTTTCCTATTAAAAACTGACCACACTAAGCAGGAGAAAACACACCATGGTCAGTTCTCTAACTGTGCTGGGAACTCAGCCTGCTCAACTCCAATGAGCAGACTTGTCCTGACATGCCCCCCCTCACAGCTATTCACTGAGAAGTTCAGTGTTTTGTTGTTTCTCCTCCCCCACCTCATATGCAGCTGAAAACAGAGGGAATGTTATCATTTATAATGGTTTTCTATATATCTATACACAAATGTTTTGCCTTGTGTTTCAATTTTAAACTGAATGGGCTTTTTTACAAGATGATCGTTTACAAGCACTTTAAGCTATTCTATTCAAAAACCTCAGCATCAGAAAATAATATAAAAAAATTTCCACTGGCTACATACCCCTTAAGAGGTTCAATTCCTAAAGGTACACCAAATCTCCCAATTTTTAAGGAATGACTCAGTATTTTCTTTATAAGCAATAATTTTTTCAAAGGAAAAACTTTATACTGTGCTCACATTGGGGCTTGTGTCTTCTTCCATTGGCTCATTATGGTAGGTCTGGCTGCGATTAGGGCATGCTCAATTATTGTATGCATAATATGGGATTCCATGAATGGTTTAGTAAGCCATACTGACAATTACATAGTTAGTCAAGCTGAAAATAGACACAATCCATCTACATTATAGATATAGTATAGTTTATATATAAAAATTTGAATTACAAAACCTTTTTAGTGAGAAACCAATTCATTGGATTGGGGAGACGTTCCAACTTAATCACAATTCCTCCAACATTTAGGAGAAAATGTATTGGAAATTTTACTCAACCAATTGCATGTTCTTTTAATTGCACACCCCACCACACTGCTGATACTTACCTTCCCTGTGCCCCCCTACAGGAACCTACGTGCAAAAATTATGTGTAAGGTCCTGAAGTTGGAGCTAAGTAACCTCATTTTGTGATGACGCATCAACCTGGAAATTGGCCACCCAGACATCCAGCAATGCATTACAGGAGGAACCCTCCACAAAGGGTCATCTGCCCTTCCCATAGGTGGGTATTTTACTATTTTTGTTCACTGGAAGTAAAATTGTTTGAGCCTCAGCACGGCTCTCTGTTGGGTAAAAGGAGTGATTCACTACCCTGGCTCTGATGAAGAGGGTTCGCCCTTGAAACGTGTCAGCCATTTTGGACTCCTCCTGGTTTTCTGGCAGAATCAGTGGACTTGATTAGACCTTCAGGCAGTCGATTTCACAATATGCGTTTCTGAGTATATTTATTGCTGTTTTTATCTTGAATTAAACTTTATTGAGGTAATGCGCTAGGTCGGTACGCCCTTCTCTTTTTATTGTTTATTTTTCAGCCTGAGGATACCCATTGTTCTGAGAGGGCAGCAAGACCATTGGAGTTAAGAAGTAGTTTTACATTGTGTACCACTAGGTTAACCGTTGTGAGCGCAGGAGAATGCTTGTTGGGTATTTTACATACCCCAGACGACGGCTTTTGAGCAGAAACGCGTTGGGTTCCTGGACTCCTTCTGTCTTATTGATTTTATTATGAGCTCTTTTATATATGGAATTTTACGACGGTTCGGGAGTGTATGAACCATCAGCTTGGAACCTCTCTTCCCCTCCATACCTTAGCCCTCACTGGCAGATGACACCATACTGTGGATACTCGAGTTGGATTTTCTGATATCCGTGCATGATCTACCAACATCTGGTAAGCTCACACCCATTATATATATCGCTTGTCTAGTAGACCACATCAGGAATTTCTGGGGGTTGGATACCCCTTCCATCGATGAAGGATTTGAATCTCTTTGGGAATAAGCTTTAATGAACGAACCATATAGACTGATATATACCTTTTTTTTGATGTTCCATTTGAACTTTTCTCCCAATGTTTTTTCTGAATAACTATTACTGGTTTCTAACATGAACTTTTTTGGATTTTAATGTTTTTTCAGGACACATGTTTATACTCTGTTTTTAGCTCCTCATAGTTTGGTCTTTTTCTATCTTAGGCGCTGTGATTATTTTAGGGTATTTTGCTTGGTTCTAGGGGACGGAGGGTGGTCAGTGTGGGATGAAGGAAGATGTGGCCTTTTAAATGGTCCTGTTAATTTGTGCTGAATGGGCAAAGTACAGGTTCACTTTAAGTGATGGAAAGAAACAGTTTATATATCAGTTATCAGTACCAGGACACATCGCTTATTCTTTGTTTTCTGATCAATATTTCATAGTATGCTAGTATATGAATGATCAAATAATACAGAGCTGGATAGAGATTTACTGCACAGCTCATGGTGATAGATTTCAGATGCTATTAATCTGACATATTTCACATTCTCCCAAGCAGTACTGACAGCTGTGGTGAAGCCCTGGAGTCTCTTTTCTCCTCTCTGCTCTCGGTTATGATTGGTAGAGGAGAAGATTGACAATTCTCTTGGCTCCTGTTTACTCAACAGCGAGACATGCTGAGGCTCAAACAATTTCACTTCCACTGAACAAATATTCCAGAGACTTCATGTAACATGTATTACCAAGCCTCAGACACGTCTTCTCTGTCATCACATCCAAAGGCATGATATATGTGAGCATTCTTCAACTCCAAATATATGAAAAATGTATGTAACAAAATTGCTGCATTTGGCAAGTTGCATTTAAACGACACATGTAAAGAGAAAAATATCATGGGCTGCCATTGCTGAGCTCCCTCTCAAAAACCCTGGTTGTTATGCTGTTATTGTGAGCTACTGATCTGGGAAACAGGTGCAGTGATTATGACTTTGCTTACCACATCTGAGCTCTAAGAGAATAATTTAAATTATTGATAACAAATAGAGTTGAGTGAACCCGAACTGTAAAGTTCGGGTCCGTACCGAACTTTGGGGTGTCCGGGATCCGGACCCGAACCCGGACATTTCAAAAAGCGTTCGGGTTCTGGTAGTTGATCACGCATGTTGAATAGCTGCAGGGCAGCCAATCAACAAGCGTTTCACTGGTTTGCCCTTAGAAGCCATCACAGCCATGCCTACTAATGGAATGGCTGTGAATGGCCAGTGCATCATGCGACCCAGCCTCTTTATAAGCTGGAGTCACTTAGTGCTGCAGTCACATGCTCTCTGAGACTCTGACTAGTGTAGGGAGAGGAAGCTGCCGGCGCTGTGAGGGAAAGATTGCTGATATTTTAACATCTCATCCTGCATTACAGAACGATCTGATTCTGGACTAATTAGAGATTACTACTACTGCTGCTCTGAGGGACAGATTGCAGATCTCACCCTGCATTACACAACGATCTGATTCTGGCTAATTAGAGATTTCTCATACTGCTGCTATGAGTGACAGATTGCAGATCTCACCCTGCATTACAGAACGATCTGACTGGACTAGGTAGAGGCTACTGCTTAGAGGGACAGATTATTGTTCTAAAATCATCTCCTAGTTCTATAGGGTCAGGTTCCAGCTGTTGCTGTAAGGGACAGATTATTGTTCAAAAATCATTGCCTACTACTATAGGGCCAGTTTCCAGCTGTTGCTTAGAGGGACAGATTATTGTTCAAAAATCATTGCCTACTCCTATAGGGCCAGGTTCCAGCTGTTGCTTAGAGGAACAGATTATTGTTCAAAAATCATCGCCTACTACTATAGGGCCAGGTCTCAGCTGTTGCTGTTAGGGACAGATTATTGTTCAAAAATCATCGCCTACTCCTATAGGGCCAGGTTCCAGCTGTTGCTGTAAGGGACAGATTATTGTTCAAAAATCATTGCCTACTCCTATAGGGCCAGGTTCCAGCTTTTGCTGTAAGGGACAGATTATTGTTCAAAAATCATCCCCTACTCCTATAGGGCCAGGTTCCAGCTGTTGCTGTAAGGGACAGATTATTGTTCAAAAATCATCGCCTACTCCTATAGGGCCAGGTTCCAGCTGTTGCTGTAAGGGACAGATTATTGTTCAAAAATCATCTCCTAGTTCTAAAGGGAGATGTTCCAGCTGTTGCTGTGACAGATTATTGTTCTATAATCATCTCCTAGTTCTAAAGGGAGAGGTTCCAGCTGTTGCTGTAAGGAACAGATTATTGTTCAAAAATCATTGCCTACTCCTATAGGGCCAGGTTCCAGCTGTTGCTGTAAGGGACAGAATATTGTTCAAAAATCATCTCCTAGTTCTAAAGGGAGAGGTTCCAGCTGTTGCTGTAAGTGATAGATTATTGTTCAAAAATCATCTCCTAGTTCTAAAGGGAGAGGTTCCAGCTGTTGCTGTAAGGGACAGATTATTGTTCAAAAATCATCTCCTAGTTCTAAAGGGAGAGGTTCCCGCTGTTGGTGTGAGCGGTGCATTTCTTGCACCAAAATAAAAAGTGTGTCTAAGTTGTTTTTTTCCAAAAAAAAAGAAGGTATTAATTGGTATTAATAAATACTTAAATAGGGCTACATAGTACATTTGCGGGCACAATTAGGAGAGCATCAAATAAGGGTCATGGTCATGGTGCTGCTGGTGATGCTGGTGCTGCTGGTGTTGGTCGTGTTGGTGAAGCTCCTGTTGGAAGGAGAGGAAGTAGTCGATGTGTGCCAGCTACATGCACAAGTGAAACACCTTCCTCAGGTAGCCAACAGAACCTTCACCGGTATATGGTAGGCCCGAATGCCGCTCAACAATTGGTGAGGCCAGAACAAGTACAGGCGATAGTAGATTGGGTGGCTGACAATGCCTCCAGTTCCTTCACATTGTCTCCCTCCCGGTCCCTTGATGAAAGCTCAGAGTTGGCACCTGAACCCCATGGCCATCTGTCTTTCACCTCAGCCCCTTGTAAATTAGCCAAGCAGTCTGAGCCCCAAGTCATGCAAGAGACTCTTATGCTTTTTGATGACTCTCCTGGTGTGCTTTCCGTGGGCCATCCACATAGTGCTGCCCAAGATGTGGAAGACATTGAGTGCACCAATGCCCAACCACTTCTGTTGCAGGATGAGGACATGGAAACACCAGCGCAGCACGTCTTAGATGATGACGAAACACAGGTGCCAACTGCTGCAGCTTTCCTCAGTTTGCAGACTGACAAGGAGGGCAGTGGTGAAGGGTGGGTGGAAGATGATGGGGAGGAGGATGATGAGGTCCTAGACCCCACATGGACTGAGGGTCATGCGAGTGACGTGCGCAGTTTGGAGGAAGAGGTGGTGGTTGCACATAGGCACCAGCACAGCAAAAGAGGAAGCAGGTTGCAAAAGTGGAGTGAGCGTCCCCTAGACAGTATGCCTGCTACTACCCACTGCACCCAGGGACCTAGCACACCAAAGGCAGCTCAAAGGCGTTCCCCCGTGTGGCAGTTCTTCAGACAATGTGCTGACGACAAGGCACGAGTGGTTTGCAAGCTGTGCAATGATAGCCTGAGCCGGGGCATAAATGTTCTAAACCTGACCACAACCTGCATGATCAGGCATCTAAATTCAAGGCACAAGCTGCATTGGAATAATTACCTCAAAATCCAACAAAGGTCTTGGCCTCCTCCTGCTTCCTTTTCTGCTGCTGCCTCGGCCTCTTCCTCCACCTCTACCGTGACAGTGTCACCTGCCACCCAGCAAACAGACGATATGACAGCAATGCCACCACGTCCACCACCGTCCCCAAGCATTTTCACACCATGGTCCAATGGAAGCTTACAGCTCTCAATCTCCCAAACACTGGAGAGAAAGAGGAAGTACCCCCCTACCCACCCACGATCTCTGGCCCTGAATGCCAGCATTTCAAAATTCCTGGCCTTTGAAATGCTGTCATTCCGTTTGGTGGACACGGACAGTTTCAAAAACCTGATGGCGGTGGCTGTCCCACAGTACATGGTTCCCAGCCGCCACTACTTTTCCAGGTGAGCCATCCCTTCCCTGTACAAACAAGTCGGGGACCAGATCAAGTGTGCACTGCGCAACGCCATCTGTGGCAAGGTCCACATAACCATTGATACCTGGACCAGGAAGCACTGGCAGGGACGCTATATCTCGCTAACTGCACACTGGGCAAATGTAGTGGCAGGTGGGCCTGAGCCGGCTAGCCATTTGGCGCATGTCCTTCCACCACCGAGGATTGCAGGGCATTTCTCTTTGCCTCCTGTTGCCTCCTACTGCGCTTCCTCCTCCTCGACCACCTCCTCATCTGCTCAGCGTAACACCTTCGCCACCAACATCAGCACATCCAGGGGGAAACGACAGCAGGCTGTTTTAAAACTGATATGTTTGGGGGATAAACCCCACACTGTGCAGGAGCTGTGGACGGGCATTGAACAACAGACCAATGAGTGGTTGTTGCCACTGAGCCTCAAGCCCGGCCTGGTGGTGTGCGACAATGGCCGAAATCTCGTAGCAGCTCTGGGCCCAGCCCGTTTGACGCACATCCCTTGCCTGTGCTGAATTTGGTGGTACAGAATTTTCTAAAAAACTACCCAGATGTGTCAGAGCTGCTGCAGAAAGTGTGGGCCATCTGTGCGCACTTTCGGCATTCTCACCCTGCTGCTGCTCGCCTGTCTGCGCTGCAGTGGAACTTCGGCCTTCCCGCTCACAGCCTCATATGCGACGTGCCCACAAGTTGGAACTCCACCTTGCACATGCTGGAGAGACTGTGCGAGCAGCAGCAGGCAATAGTGGAGTTTCAGCTGCAGCACGCACGGGTCAGTCGATCTGCGGAACAGCACCACTTCACCACCAACGAGTGGGCCTCCATGCGAGACCTGTGTAGCGTATTGCGGTGTTTTGAGTACTCCATCAACATGGCCAGTGCCGATGACGCTGTTCTCAGCGTTACTATCCCACTTCTATGTCTCCTTGAAAAAACACTTCGGGCCATGATGGAAGAGGATGTGGCACAGGAGGATGAGGAGGAGGAGGAGGAAGAGGGGTAATTTCCACGGTTATCAGGCCAGTCATTCGCAAGTGGCTCGGAGGGTGGGTTTCTGCACCAGCATAGGCCACGTCAAAAATATTCAAGCCAGGGCACAGTTCTGGAGGACGAGGAGGATGAGGAAGATCATGAGGAGGAGGAGGAACCGCAGCAGGGTGGCACCCAACGCAACACCCATTTGGCGCATGTCCTTCCAACACCGAGGATTGCAGGGCATTTCTCTTTGCCTCCTCCTCCTACTGCGCTTTCTCCTCCTCGACCACCTCCTCATCTGCTCAGCGTAATACCTTCGCCACCAACATCAGCACATCCAGGGGGAAACGACAGCAGGCTGTTTTAAAACTGATATGTTTGGGGGATAAACCCCACACTGCGCAGGAGCTGTGGACAGGCATTGAACAACAGACCAATGAGCGGTTGTTGCCACTGAGCCTCAAGCCTGGCCTGGTGGTGTGCGACAATGGGCAAAATCTCATAGCGGCTCTGGGCCCAGCCCGTTTGACGCACATCCCTTGCCTGGCACATGTGCTGAATTTGGTGGTACAGAATTTTCTAAAAAACTACCCGGATATGTCAGAGCCGCTGCAGAAAGTGTGGGCCGTCTGTGCGCACTTTCGGTGTTCTCACCCTGCTGCTGCTCGCCTGTCTGCGCTGCAGCGGAACTTCGGCCTTCCCGCTCACCGCCTCATATGCGACGTGCCCACAAGTTGGAACTCCACCTTGCACATGCTGGAGAGACTGTGCGAGCAGCAGCAGGCAATAATGGAGTTTCAGCTGCAGCACGCACGGGTCAGTCGCTCTGCGGAACAACACCACTTCACCACCAACGAGTGGGCCTCCATGCGAGACCTGTGTAGCGTATTGCGGTTTTTGAGTACTCCATCAACATGACTATCCCACTTCTATGTCTCCTTGAAAAAAGACTTCGGGCCATGATGGAAGAGGATGTGGCACAGGAGGATGAGGGGGAGGAGGGGGAAGAGGGGTAATTTCCACGGTTATCAGGCCAGTCATTCGCAAGTGGCTCGGAGGGTGGGTTCCTGCACCAGCATAGGCCACATCAAAAATATTCAAGCCAGGGCACAGTCCTGGAGGACGAGGAGGATGAGGAAGATCATGAGGAGGAGTAACCGCAGCAGGGTGGCACCCAACGCAGCTCGTGGGCATCACTGGAGCGTGGCTGGGGGGATACGGAGGACACAGATGATATACCTCCCACAGAGGACAGCTTGTCTTTGCCTCTGGGCAGCCTGGCACACATGGCCGACTACATGCTGCAGTGCCTGTGCAACGACAGCCGAGTTTCCCACATTGTAACGTGTGCCGATTACTGGGTGGCCACCCTGCTGGATCCCCGTTACAAGGATAACGTGCTGTCCTTAATTCCCTCACTGGAGCGTGATCGGAAGATGCGCGACTACAAGCGCACTCTGGTAGACGCGCTGCTGAAGGCATTCCCAAATGACACCGGGGGCTCAGTGGAAGCACAAGGCAAAGGCAGAGGAGGAGGAGGAAGAGGCCACCAACGCAGCTGTGGCACTGCCAGCATCTCAGAAGGCAGGGTTAGCATGGCCGAAATGTGGCAAAGCTTTGTCAGCAGCCCGCCACAACAAACAGCACCAACAGCCGATAGACAACCTCTTAGCAGGATGCAGCATTTCAGCAACATGGTGGAAGAGTATGTGTGCACACCCTTACACGTACTGACTCATGGGTCTGCCCCATTCAACTTCTGGGTCTCCAAATTGGCCACATGGCCTGAGCTTGCCGTTTATGCCTTGGAGGTGCTGGCCTGCCCTGCAGCCAGTGTATTGTCTGAAAGTGTGTTTAGCACGGCAGGGGGTGTTATCACAGACAAGCGCAGCCGCCTGTCCACAGCCAACCTGGACAAGCTAACGTTTATTAAAATGAACCAGGCATGGATCCCAAAAGACTTGTCTGTACCTTGTGCAGAATAGACATTTAGACCGGACTCACACAGCCATTCGCATACTTGTTTTTTTGAATATGCCTCGATATTTTGGGGGCTACCCCAATTATAAAAACAAAACAGTGTTGGCTACCTCTTACTCCTCCACCACTGTCACTTCCACTTACACTGCCATGGTCACGGCCTAGTCAACCTCTAGGCTCCTTCTCCACATCCACCCCCCCTTCCCATTTTTTTTTATTTGATTTTAATTTATTTTTCCTATCCCCATTTTTTTGTAGGGCACTTGCCCTACTCTTACCCCCATTTTACTTCCTTTTGCAGCCCTCTAGCACTTGCCAGGACTTTGTTACAGCCATTTTTGTGCCGAAAAGTTTGGGTCCCCATTGACTTCAATGGGGTTCGGGGTCCGGGATAAAGGTCAGGTCGAGTTCGGTACCGAACCCGGACTTTTTCCTAAAGTTCGGCCGAACCCACCAAACCCGAACATCCGGGGGTTCGATCAACTCTAATAACAAATAGTAATAGATAGAGCTGAGCGAACACCTGGATGTTCAGGTTTGGTGGTTTCGGCCAAACTTCGAGAAAAAGTCCGTGTTCGGTACAGAACTTGACTGAACTTTACCCCGAACCCCATTGAAGTCAATGGGGACCCAAACTTTTCAGCACAAAAATGACTGTAAAAAAGTCCTGGAAAGTGCTAAAGGGCTGCAAAAGGAAGTAAAATGATTTTAGAACAATAATCTGCCCCTTACAGCAACAGCAGGAACCTGACCCTATAGAACTAGGAGATGATTTTAGAACAGTAATCTGTCCCTTACAGCAACAGCAGGAACCTGACCCTATAGGAGTAGGCGATGATTTTTGAACAATAATATGTCCCTTACAGCAACAGCAGGAACCTGACCCTATAGGAGTAGGCAATGATTTTAGAACAATAATTTGTCCCTTATAGCAACAGCAGGAACCTGACCCTATAGAACTAGAAGATGAGTTTAGAACAATAATCTGTCCCTCTAAGCAGTAGACTCGACCTAGTCCAGTCAGATTGTTCTGTAATGCAGGATGAGATGTTATTAGATCTGCAATCTGCCCCTAAAAGCAGTAGTAGTAGTAATCTCCACCTAGTCCACAATCAGATCGTTCTGTAATGCAAGATGAGATGTTATTATATCTGCAATCTGTCCCTCACAGTGCCGGCAGCATCCTCTCCCAACATTACCCAGAGAGCATGTGACATGCAGCACTAAGTGACTCCAGCTTATAAAGAGGCTGGGTCACATGATGCACTGGCCAATCACAGCCATGCCATTAGTAGGCATGGCTGTGATGGCTTCTAAGGGCAAACCAGTAAAACGCTTGTTGATTGGCTGCCCTGCAGCTATTCAACATGCGTGATCAAATACCCAAACCCAGAACCCGAACCCAAACTTTTTTCCAAATGTCCGGGTTCGGGTCCAGGTCACGGAGACCCCAAAGTTTGGTACGGACCCGAACTTTACAGTTCGGGTTTGCTCAACTCTAGTAATAGATAGTAAAAAAGTATTGCCTTTGCTGCAATACTCACCTTCAATCCGTAGCTGTTCCTGCAGTATTTCTTTTCTGCCACGAGATGCTGGCAGTCTTCTAAATTGAAAGACATGTTCTGTCTTGACAAGAAGTGAGGGGAAATCTCCCTGATAGAAATGTTGCACTCTTGTTTAAACAGGGGCTACTGGTAAATTTAGCTGTGCTAGGTGGTAACTAACCTAACTGATTTGTAGTCTTTGTAATCATTTGGGTTTTCTCCTAAACCTGGTGTAGTTGTGGCTCTTCCCTTATGTCAATAGATGACACTGTTGCCTTTGGCATTAGTATGATGATCTGCAGTGAGACTGAGTTAAGAATATGCATATCTATTTTAGCCAATCAGTAGGCGTTTCAGGCAACTGAGCGTGCTGGGAAAGAGTATATATTTGGAGGAAGTCCTCTCACCCAGACCTTGGTGTGGTGGGGATGTGTGAGAAACAGCTGCATTGGGTGAGGCCTGGAGTCTAGGGCCTGGCCATGTGCTCTGCCAGAGAGAGCCTGTTTGTTGCCTGGGGGCATGGGACAGGGTCTGCCAGAGAGAGGGAGCCTTTTGTTACCTGGAGGCATGAGGAAAAGGATGGATTTCTGAGATGAAGTACCACAGGTTACTCTTCATAAGTCCTGGATATGGGAAAGGCTGGGAAATCACCAAGAGGGACTCATCCAAGGAAACCCTGCACACTGTTGTGAGTTTTTTTGGTTGCTATAGGAGACATCTGTTGCTATGTTCATCCTGAAATTGACTGGTGCCCATCTTTTCTGCAACCATCCACACTCACCATGTCTAAGAGCTAGCACCCTGAGGTGAAATGTCTGCCCTCCCTGATGCCGGGGGTCGAGGCATAGATGGTAATAAAACCCTTCCCCACTCTATGCAAAATGAAATTTATTTTTTTTAGCTGGAATCAGATATGACATTTTTAAGCAGTATTTCCTGAAACCATCCTGGTCAAGCCATAGAAGCCCAGGCAGGTTCTATGGGGCCCAGAAAGGAGGGAAAACACAGTAGGACCAGGTGTAGGATGGAAACCTGACTGACATGACTTTCATCTTTAGTGGGGCCATTTCCTTTCTCAGTTTGGGCTGCCTGGACAGGCTGGACAGCAATGCTGCCTTGGTCTTGTAGCTACCAAACAGCTGGAGTGCTAAGTTTGCCTACTCCTGCTCAAGTCTGACACTGACAGCTGCCACTGTCCTGATGTGGATATCCCACCCCACTCCAGGCACAGCTCAGCAAAAGTTGTCACTGGTCTGAGATTTCCTTATTTTCCTAACAGAAAATCATCTATATTGACATAGACACAGATATATTCTATCAAGTACATTTTAGTTTTCTCTCCATCAAATTACAGTATAAGGAAATTTTAACAGGTGACACAAGTAGCCTAGCTGAAAAGTTAAACACAAATTCCAGGTATGGCTATTTTATACATCGTTACATTGGTCCAGCTGGGACTAATGTAGCTATGTATACTCTATACCATATATACCATTCCAGGCCGATGTCCCTGGAAGCTGAAAATCACTGAAGTAGTAGACGCTACTCCAAGGATCTCCACTTGCTTCTGGGTTTCTTGCCAAGCACCTGCCCTGCTGCATACGGAACACAGGAACTTGGCCGCTTGGCACGGGTGCCATTTAGAGAATGCTTTGCATTTTTCTGAATGAATGAAAAGCATTCTCTGATTGGAAGAGGTGGAGAGTATGGCATCACCCCTCCACCCCATCCAATCAGATTCAACTTTAAAGCATTCTCAGAATGGTCCCCTTGCCGAGTGGCTGACCTCCTGTGTTCAGTATGCCATAGGGTAACTGCCCAGGGCGGGATCCAGAAGCAAGTGGAAATCGCTGGAGTAGCCATGTCTACTTCAGTGATTTCCAGCTTCCAGGGGCATCAGCCAGGTATGGTATATAGATAGTTACATTGATCCAAGCTGGACCAATGTAAATATGTAAAAAAAAAATCTATAACTGGAAATCCTTTTTAAAGAGGAACTCCACCCAAATAGGGAAGCTCAGCTTTTCTGCCACCAGGGTGGGTACCTGGTTTTGACAGGTACCTGATCCCACTTCCCGCTCAGTGTGCCGTGGCGAAGTGAGCCGTAAGTTTGCCCCCCTCCACCCCCCCGGACGGCCCATTCATAGAGCGCAGGGCGATTTACGCATCCGCAATAGGAAATAGACTGTGAATCCGCAAGTCTTCACTGCCGGTTTTCCTTAGCCAAGATGCCGGTGCAAGCACCTGACAGCCGATTCAAGAATCGGCTCAGGTGAGGACACCGCTGGATGCCTGGACAGGTAAGTGCCCTAATAGTAAGAGTCAGCAGTTACAGTATTTGTAGCTGCTGGCGATTCATTTTTGGAAATGGGGGGGACTCCTCTTTAAGGTCTAACCTTGTTATGTCGTTAAACTGGTAGAGAACCTGTGATCCACTCCAACCATAACTCCACCTTTTATTTTCAGATATTAGTTTTAAATATCCTATATTGACCACTTGCCGACCGCCAACCGCAGGTTGACGGCGACAAAGTGGTTTGATATCGCAAATCGCCGTCATACGACGGCGGCTGCGAGATCGCTCACTGTGTTCGGGGGGGCCAGGGAGCGGGTGCGGCGGACTCGATTGCCGCCGGCTACCCGCGATGCCCCCCCCAGAGTGAAAGAACGGAGGTCCATGTAAGTAAACACGGACCTCCGTTCTGTGAGAGGGGGAAGGGCTGTGATCACAGCCTTCCTCTACATGGAAGCTGTGATCACTTCCCTTCCCCTGCTAGGGCAGTCCCCCCACAGTTAGAACACGCCCAGGGAACACAGTTAACCCTTAGAGCGCCCCCTGCAGGTTAACCCCTTCACTGCCAATGGCATTTACACAGTAATCAGTGCATTTTTATAGCACTGATCGCTGTATAAATGCCAATGGTCCCAAAAAAGTGTCAAAATGGTCCGACATGTCCGCTGAAATATCGCAGTACCGCTAAAAATCGCAGATCGCGGCCATTACTAGTAAAAAATGAAAAAAAAATAAAAACCCCAAAAATGAATTCTCATCATCCGTAAACGCAGCCACTTTTGCGCAAACCAATCAATAAACGCAGATTGCGATTTTTTTATCACAAATATGAGGAAGAATATAAATTGGCCAAAACTGATGAAAAAAAATGTTTTTTTGTATTTTTTTTTTGGATTTGTATTTTAGCAAAAAGTAAGAAATTTGTTTTTTTTTTTTGCAAAATTGTCGCTCTTTGTTTGTTTATAGCGGCGATCAGAAACGACGCAGCGACGATCAAATACCACCAAAAGAAAGCTCTGTTTGTGGGAAAAAAACCACACAAATATGTTTGGGTACAACGTCGCACGACCGCGCAATTGTCAGTTAAAGCGACGCAGCGCCGAATCGCAAAAAGGGCTCTGGTCCTAAAGTGTGAAATCCTACCGGGGCTGAAGTGGTTAAATGCAGGGGCGTCGCCAGGGGGTGGCTATGGGGGGCTGGAGCCCCGAGTCCCACGCCCTTAGCCCCGAGCCTCCCAAGGGGCCCTTAATGGCGGCGTCAGGTCACCCGCCCGTCGGGCGGGAGACCTGACTGAAGCCGCATGCGAGCGGCTTGATAGAGCCACGAGCAGGCGAGCGGCTTGATAGAGCCGCGAGCGGGCGGCTCTACAGAGCCGCCGAGCGGCAGCTTTCAGCCGCCGTGCGGCTACATTCAAACCCGAGAGAGAGGGGCGGGCGAGCAGAGATGACATCATCTCTCTGCCCGCCCGCAACACTGCTATCCCTCCCTCTCTCTCTCCACAGTGCCGCCGACTCGCATGGCGGCGGGGGGGGAGGGGGGACGAGGAGGTGGAGCGGGATGGATGGAGCTGTGGGGGGAGGGGGTGGATGGATCGATGGAGCTGTGGGGGATGGATGGAGCTGTGAGGGGATGGATGGAGCTGTGAGGGGGGGTGGA
>BLSH010000513.1:743968-761782 GCA_018402905.1 Glandirana rugosa
CCGCACCAAATTTCCCCGCACCGAGTGCGGACTCTACTTATTCCCTACCCCCCTCCTTCTTTCTTTCTTTCTCTATCCCATCTGGTGGCAGGCGATGTGGCAAGTGACACGCTCGGGGCTCCCACTGATTCTGCATTATGGTGAGTTTAACTATTTAATTTTATATTACAATGTAATAATAGAAATTATGGGCTTCAATCATCCTGACACCATAACAACCATGGTGCCGGGATGATTGAAGCGTTTGGAGTATCTTTATCTGCTGATTGTTAAACTTTCTGGAATACACATATTGTATTGTGGTGTAGGATCTGGGCCTGCTGTCCCTCCATCCCGACTTCTTTCCTTCCTTCTCTTCTCTTTCCTTCCCTCCCTATCTCTTTCTTTCTTTCTTCCTCCCCCCATCCCTTATTCATCTCAGGCGTGAGCCACGCCCCTTTAAACCACGCCCCTATTTCATTTTGACTACGCTCATTTTTCGCCGCGGCGCGCTTTGCGCGCCGCATTTCTTCAGGCTGGAGCCCCTGGTCTTTTTCCCACCTAGCAACGCCCCTGGTTAAATGTAATCTGCTTTTTACCTTACAGTTTAGAATCAGTGATAATGTCAACAACATTCAATTCAAACATTCCTGGCCACTGAAGATGAGGCTTTTCCAAGGTTCCTACAAAGGATGCTTTGTACAAAAACGATCCAAAATACCTAAACTGTCAGATTCTCCTCTGTGTACTGCCAGCCAAGGGGCTCTATAAGTTATCACTGGCTGTGAAGCTAGGTTTTAAACTTGTAAAATTTATGTGGGGAAAAGGATTTTATTGTAGCTCCAGCTGAAGTGTAAACCCAAAACTATAAATCTGTATGAAAGGGAGTGTTAGGCTTGAGTCCAAGGAGAACCAAGGGTCCTCATTTTATTATGTTATGTCATAATACATAAGCAACACAAGCGACAAATCTTTCTTGCTGCAAACCTTTCCCGTAGGACCAAATTTGTACTGCTGTTTTTATCACAAAGAGGAACATTTTCAAGAATTCCACTGTGCACAATTTGCATCTAAACCAGCCAGATGACAAAACCTTAATGCAACTACAAAAAAACAATGCTTCTGTGAAAAGACTTTTTATTTATGATGGTATCATGTCCCTGATAGGTATGAACATGTGTAATGATTCAAAGGTTAGGATCTGTGTGGGGCCCTTAGATGGTCATTAATGAGTAAACTTAAAAGTTATACTATATTTAACACCAATGTCTGTGCCTAATGGGTTCCCTCAAAGCTGTGGTCACTAAAAGACAAAAATGCCCAAACTAAAATGCAAAAATATGTCTGACTGCACTAATATCCACAGCATTATAATTAAATTAATTATGAATAAAAAGTGTAAAAAATTCATAACCCGAGAGGGGAGTGGAAAAAGGGGAACAACTTCCAAGACAGAGCATTTGAAATGGAGGGGAAAGGGTTTGGCAGGCCAGAAGAAATAGAAAGAGAGGAAAGAAGGGAGTAAAGAAAAACAAAAAGAAAGAGAGTAATTAGGTGTTGATATTTTTAATCTCAGAAGTGTTTCACTTCCAAAATCAGAACTTAAAGTTTTAGAATTAGGACTGCAATAGGCCCCAAATAAAAATATTAATAAATTTGATACATACACTATATTACCAAAAGTATTGGGACGCCTGCCTTTAACTCACATGAACTTTAATAGCATCCCAGTCTTAGTCCGTAGGGTTCAATATTGAGTTGGTCCACCCTTTGCAGCTATAACAGCTTCAACTGTCCTGGGAATGCTGTGCACAAGGTTTAGGAGTGTGTCTCTGGGAATGTTTGACCATTCTTCCAGAAGCGCATTTGTGAGGCCAGCCACTGATGTTGGGCGAGAAGGCCTGGCTCATAGTCTCTGCTATAATTCATCCCAACAGTGTTCTATCGAGTTGAGGTCAGGAATCTGTGCAGACCAGTCAAGTTCCTCCACCCCAAACTCGCTCATCTATGTCTTTATCTACCTTGTTTGTGCACTGGTGCACAGTCATGTTGGAACAGGAAGGGGCCATCCCCAAACTGTACCCACAAAGTTGGGAGCATGAAATTGTCCAAAATGTCTTGGTATGCTTGACGCCTTAAGAGTCCCTTCACTGGAACCAAGGGGCCAAGCCCAACCCCTAAAAAACCTGGACCAGTGCACAAAGCAAGGTCCATAAAGACATGGATGAGCGAGTTTGGGGTGGAGGAACTTGACTGGCCTGCAAAGAGTCCTGACCTCAACCCAATAGAACACCTTTGGGCTAAATTAGAGCGGAGACTGCGAGCCAGGACTTCTCGTCCCCATCAGTACTTGACCTCACAAATGCACTTCTGGAAGAATGGTCAAACATTCCCATAGACACTCCTTAACCTTGTGGACAGCCTTCCCAGAAGAGTTGAAGTTGTTATAGCTGCAAAGGGAGGGACAACTCAATATTGAACCCTACGGACTAAGACTGGGATGCCATTAAAGTTCATGTGCGGGTAAAGGCAGGCATCCCAATACCTTTGGTAATATAGTGTTTATCGATAGACAAAGATTTGTAAGGAAGGTTAATCTCAAAAAATATTTTGCTAATCATAAAGGACAGACTAATTATGGGATTGTAAAAGAAGAATATGCACACAGTAATTTAATGGATGCTTCAGTTTTTAACCTGAAATCATCAGAGAATCAGTTCTTGAAAGTATTTAGAGAAAAGGTAGAATATGATATTAAACATTTTAAAATCTGTGTCAAAAAAACTTAAGATTTTTTGAAAAATGGGATTAAGGAATTAGAAAAGAAAAAGAACAGAGTGATCTTCCTGGCAGATAAAGGGGGAGGCATCATCATTCTAGATACAAAAGACAAGGAGAAAGAAATGAATAAGTTGCATGCAATACTGGATACTTATAAAGCACTGATAGGGAATCTAACACATATGTTGAAATAAGCTGAGACTTATAAAATGAGTGAAAGAAGGAAGACAGTTAGAGATTTACTGAGGGCCCCCAAAACACTACGATATACTGTACCATTTACCTAACATTCATAAAGACAAGGTGCATCCACTGGGAGGCCAATTGTGAGTGGTATAAACGTGCTGTGTTCTAGAGTAGGAAAATACATTAATTTTTTCCTCCAAGGTATTGTTACAAAGAATAGAGCCTATTATATAAAGGATAGTGGTGAACTTATAAATAAATTGAAATAAGTAAATGTTGGAGAGGAATGCCTGCTGGTGACAGTGGATATCAACTCTCTATACACAAGTAAAAAACAAGAGGATGCATTGCAGGCAATCAAATGGGTTCTTGACAATAAGACCAATTTAAAACAAAAACAGCTCTTTTTGGAATTACTAGAATTAGCAATGCAAAATAATTACTTTTGGTACCAAAATCAATGTTTTCAGCAATTAAAAACATTAGCGATGGGGGCCAAATAGGCTCCCAGTGTTGCTGATATTGTAATGGCAAAATGGGAGGAAGAAGAGATCTATGATAGATGGCCAGAGATGAAGCCTTATAGATGATATATATCGATGATATTGTTAAATTTTGGGAAAGAACAGTAGAGAGACTGGAAGCATGTTTTGAGAATATGAATTACAACACATATACAGGCGGTCCCCTAGTTACAAACATCTGACTTACAAACGACTCCTACTTACAAACAGAGGGAGACAACAGGAAGTGACAGGAAATCTTCCCCTAGGAAGGGAAATTCACTCCTGTAAGAGTTATTATGGGAAAAAGGGGTCTCCACTGTTGCTTTATCACCAATCCTTGTTTCCACAACAACCCAAAATTTTCAAAATCCAATTATTATTGGAACAAGAAGTGAGGTGAAATCTTCTGAACAGGGACATAGACAGCAAAACAAACATTACAGGGGTGTTACCCCTTCCCTATGCTCTCCAAAATGCTTAAAAATCATTTTTTTTGGCTGGAGCTACACTTAAAAAATGTACCTGTTCCGACTTACAAACAAATTCAACTTATGAACAAATCTACAGTCCCTATCTTGTTTGTAACCCGGGGACTGCCTGTAGTTTGACTTTTAGTGCAAATCACTGTAGCTATACGGCAGGCGTGGGAGTGGTGTGGGCGCGCACGCTCACTGGCAAGCGGGGGGAGCCAATCAGTGGGTGGCGTGGACTCTATGTCCGCTGACCACCCGCAATTGCTACCGAGACAGGCAAAAGGGGATCTGCGAGTGTAAACAAAGCAGATAACAGATAAATATATCTTGGAGTCAGTAATCACTACCAAGGTTTTCTTCTGCAGTTCATTTAAGTTTGCCTATATGTGCCTTGTCTCAGGGATTGGTAGACAGAGTGATATAGGTAATTTGAATTTAGCTAAAGTCAGCAGAAGATTAGACTAAGCTGTGACACCAGGACACTTACAGGTCCCCTTTGTTTATTCTACTCAACATGACACCAAGTGCACCAACGCCAGGCTAGCCAAAGATCTTGCATATCTCCACAGTGAGGACCCTCACAGTTACTTCCTTAGTGTCAGTGATTTAGTGATCCAAGTGACTACATTTAAAGGGGTACTCTTACTATAACTGTTACAGTGCTGATTTGCATTTGTGGCCTATTGTCTCTCATCATTGCCTGTGTCTGTGATTTCAGGATTTGAGGGAAACAGACTGACAGTTGTTAAGTCAGATTAGTTCCCCTTTTTGCCTGAGTGCATAGGACACTTTAAAGCTATTTAACCACTTCCTGACCGTGCACTGCCTTTTTACTGCGGCAGTGTGGACGTATTCCGCGCAGCTAGGGGGCGAGAGCGTGCCGCCGCTGGCACGCTCTCGTGTCTGCTGCACTCTGTGTGAGTGTGCCCGTGGCTCGGGCGGACCCGATGTCCACCGGCGAGCCGCGATGAGCTGCTAGAGGGAAAGAACGGGGAACTGCTGAAGTAAACACGACGGTTCCCTGTTCTGACAGGCGGCGGCATTTAAGAGATTAAGAGATCTACTGATCCCTGTCACTGGGATCAGTTAGATCTCTTATGCCCCTGACAGCCCAGCCACCTCACAGTTAGAACATGCCTAGGGAACACAGTTAACCCCTAGATTTCCCCCAGCAGGTTAACCCTTTCACTGCCAATGACATTTATACAGAAATCAGTGGATATTTCAATTTCTGATCACTGTATAAATGTCATTGGTCCCAAAAAAGTGTCAAAAATGTCCGACATGTCTGCCCCAATATCAAAGTCCCAATAAAAATCGCAGATCGCCGTCGTTACTAGTAAAAAAAAAAATAAAAAAAATGTAAACTCCAGAAATGAATTCTCATCGTTTGTAAAGGCGGCAACTTTTGCGCAGCCCAATAAATAAACTCCAATTGCAATTTTTTTTACCAAATATATGAGGAAGAATTTAAATCGGCCAAAACCGATGAATACATTTTTTTTTGGATTTGTATTTTAGCAAAAAGTAAGAAATCTTGTTTTTTTTTAGCAAAATTGTTGCCTTTTTTTTTTTTTTTTAATTAACAGTATTTATTGATAATCAAATAAAAAAGGACAGTTCCATTGCACATTGAACAGTATAAAAAAGGGGGGAAGAAGACGTCTTTCCATATACAAAGCGATTAAACTGGACATGAATTGTAGCATTACAGATGTTTGTAGAATACAAGGTAGATAAGTGGTAGTATATACTCCATGGTGACATTTCCCCATTCCTTCCACATATATCCCCACATTCATTAAATGTTTGTTTCAGGTGCTTCCAGCCACCTGTCCCAGATTTTATTATATTTCTGCGGGCAGCCTCTATGTATATATATGTATTTTTTGTAAGGGAGTGTAGTATTAACCTCTTTTATCCAATCAGTGACCCCAGGGGGAGGCAATCTCATCCATTTCTTTGCTATGGTCTTTCTAGCCATGAACACTGTCTCGTTTATGAAAGACTGGGTGAACTTGTCTGTGTCCTCGTCTGGGAAAATACCCAGTAGACACCATTTCGGGTCTAATGTGAAAGAAGAAAGCCACCACCTGCTTCCAGTAATCTTGAATTCGGGGGGCACGCCCATATTAGGTGATAAAATGTCCCTGTATCTCCTCTACAAAGGGGACAGAAGAGAGGTTTCTCTTGGCTAATTCTATGTAGTCTCAATGGTGTGAGGTAAGCTTGATGCAGGATATACAATTGGGTGAGTCTATCGGATAGTTTGGGAGAGACTAGTTTACAAGTGTCAAGGGCCTCACTCCAATACTCATCCTCTATATCACCACAACAGCTCACCCACCTGGATTTCAGTTTATATGCTATTCGTGTAGATGTGGGGGTAATTATCATATTGTAGAAGATGGAGATCAATTTGTGAGGGTCTGAGCTTTTAATCATGTCCATTAGGGGATTAGGTTCTAACACAGGGACCTGTTGGGGGCATTGAGCATGGATAGCGTGTCTGATTTGAAGGAATCTGAAAAACATATGATTCTGGAGTGCAAATTCATTTTTCAAAGTGTCATATGTCTTGAGCGCTCCAGCTGAGAGGATATGAGATAAGTAAATTACTCCTTGTCTACACCATGTCATTGCGTCTGGCAAGTCTATTAGTTTTGATAAGTTTTTATTGAGCCATAGGGGAGTGTATTCGTTGTATTGGGGTATTTCTAATTTATGGGAGGCAAGATCCCATATCCTCCTGTAATGATTGAGTACACTATTGGCCTGTTCATCGCCATCGACATTCCCTTTCCCAACTGCCAAGGCATATATTGGGTCTGCCGTACTGTGGGCCCATTGTGGGCATAGAACGGCAAGGGACCGTTGCCTGTCTGTTTTGTCAAAGTGAAATATATTAGATGGCTGGGCCGCAATGTAGTGAGCTCCAAAGTCAGGGAGGGCCGCTCCTGCTAACGTAGTCGGGTGCTTAAGGTGATGCCATGCCAGTTTGTGTCTACTCTTTCCCCATACAAATGGTTTAAGCAGCGCGTCTATAATTTTGAAATATTTCAATGGTATGTATACAGGGGAATGCCAAAGGATATAAAGAATTTTGGGGAGGAGGATCATTTTTATTAAATTAATACGTCCCATTACTCCCAATGGCAACCTAGCCCATATTTGTGTTTTGTGTTTAATTAATGCAGTGGTTCTCAACTCCGGTCCTCGGGACCCACTAACAGGCCACGTTTGCAGGATAACTGAAATACATCACAGGTGATATCATTTGCTGCTCAGTGATTGCAGTATTCCAGTCTGCTTTTCCCCAAGGTAATACTTAAAACCTGGCCTGTTGGTAGGTCCCGAGGACCGGAGTTGAGAACCACTGAATTAATGCGATAAGGGGTTCTACATTATTGGCAATATATTCTATCCGGGTGTTCGTGGCCAGTACTCCTAGATATTTAATAATACTGCAGCCAGGAGATGGCGCCTTCCAGTTTTTCAAAGAAGAGGACCCTATCTCCATCTTCGACGCGCAATCTTGCCGGTAAAAACATAGAGTACTTAAAGCGGAGGTCCGAGGGCTAAAAAAAAAATTAAAAGTCAGCAGCTACACATACAGTAGCTGCTGACTTTTAATATTAGGACACTTACCTGTCCTGGAGTCCAGCGATGTCGGCACCCGCCGCCGATCTTCGGATCGGGGGACGGGTGCAGCCGCCTCCATCGCGGGTAAGGGAACCCGGACGTGTAAGCAGTACAGCTTCACGCCGGGCACCTTACTGCGCATGCGCGAGCTCTGCCGCGCTCTGCTACTGGCCAGGCGGCCAGTAGCAGAGCGAGCAGGGAGGAGGGAGCCGGGCTTCTGACGTCAGCGGCCGCGTCCGCCGGCCAGAGCTCCCGGAAGTGTGGAAAAGGACACCTGTCTAAAGACAGGTGTCCTCTTCCCCCTCCCCCCCGAAAGGTGCCAAATGTGACACCTGAGGGGGGGAGGAATCCAACCAGCGGAAGTTCCACTTTAGGGTGGAACTCCGCTTTAACATTTTTAAGGCGCAACAGCCTTTTGGCTTCCGTGAATAGTTGCCTTCGCTTTTGCACTTCTGTGGAGAAGTTTGGGAATATAGCGACTTTAGCATTGGCCAGGGTGATGTTGCCTTTGATGCGCGCCATGCGAAGTGCTGCATCGCAGTCTTTATAATTCAAAAGTTTAGCAATAAAGTTGCAAGGTGGGGCCCCCAGAGGGGGTGCTCTTGCAGGCATGCGGTGGGCCCTCTCAACCGCAAAGGTCTGGGAGAAGGCTTCCCTACCATAGGAAGTGAGAAGTAGCTGTTCTAGGAATGTGGTGGGATCTTTCCCCTCAGCTCCCTCAGGCATGCCTATAAAACGAAGGTTACACCTGCGCAGCCTGTTTTCCATGTCATCTTGCTTCGCCATTATCTGCTCTATTTGCTTTTGCATTCTGCCTGTGGTGGTTTGCAGGGGGGGTATCGCATCCTCCACATCACCCAACCTCACCTCATAGGTAGTGACCCATTCCCTAAGATTATGCAGGTCCTGCCTAATAAGGGATATGTCCACCTTTACCTCCTCTATCTTGGCTGTGAGGTTGGTTTGCAGGGTGCTGATGGCTTCCAGAACTCTGTCTGTATCGGTTCCCGCCACCTCCTTCTCCACGAAAGCCTCGGCGCCATCTTCCCCGGCCCCCTCCTTCTCCTGCCTACGGAACTTGTCCAGCTTGGCGGCAGCTTCTGATTTATTCTTGGATGGTGACATGCGGCTTTGCTGAACGGCTGTACTCCAGGGAGTGTGGGCGACAGTTTTTATGCGGTGTGTGCCACAGGATTAAGAGATTGCAGGAGTAATGGACGGAGCTCCTCTTCCGTGCATCCTACTCCATGCCTCGTCAGGCCACACCCCCACCCTTTTTTGTTTTTAGCGGCGATCAGAAATGACACAGAGGTGACCAAATACCACCAAAAGAAAGCTCTATTTGTGGAAAAAAAAGGACGCAAATTTAGTTTGGGTACAACGTCGCACGACCGCGCAATTGTCAGTTAAAGCGACGCAGTGCCAAATCGCAAAAAGTGCTCTGGTCCTAACATGGGAAATCCTTCTGGGGCTGAAGTGGTTAAAGCAACTTTATAGTTTGTTTGAAATGCAAGCTTGTTTGCTATTTTTAATATGTTAATCAGGTCTTTTTGTAAATATAAGGTAGTGTGGGTTAAGTCACATCCATTTTACCTCAGATTACGGCAAGACACCAAAACATGTAAGACAGGGCTTCCTGGAATGCCGTTATCCCAAACTGCCTGTCTGCTCATGGTGTGGGAGACAGCTGGAGCCCACAGTTCAAGATTACACATAGCAGTGGAGGCTCGCCCATAAGGGCTCCTGGGGCAGCGCCCCACCAAAAAAATAAGTAAGAAATAAAAATGAACTATAATTATTAACCAACAGCAGCACAGCTAGAGAGAAACTCCAAAGAAAATTGGAATTTCTGTAGCTGTGCTTCTGTTGCTAATTGCTAGAATAGATAGATTATATAAGAAATAGAAGTGTAATCTACCTAGCAACAGGGCAGCCATCCCAAATCTCATTAAAAAGCCCTATCTAGAACACATTAAAATTAATTCTCCACCCTCATTGGCTGCTTTCCAACATCCCATTCTAAGAATAGCAGCTTTCTGGGGCGTCTGAAACTACAGACCTTAAACTGCCTAGTCCATTTGGTCTCTGCCTGGGGGGGGGGGGCAAGATCTTCTCTGTCTGCAGTTACACATTCTGACCAGCTGCTCAGCCATGTCCCCCCCTCCACGAGTCACACTCCGACACTTAGTCTCTACCTCCAGCAGTGTTTCCCCTCTCCACCAGGGACCCTTCCCCCACCCACCATCCTGTACAGAGCAGAGGAGGAGGACATGAGTGATCGCTCAATGGAGGAGAGGAGAGGGAGCAGCAGATTTCCTGCCTGGATGGATCATCATGGGTGACTACAGCTTGAGGGAATGAGAAGCTCAGAGGGACAATCAGATCCAAGCACAGCATTGTCTGCAAGGTAAGATCTCCGACCATACATGCCAGGGAGCTCCCAGCAATACACAGGCAGTGATTAATCTGCATCCATAGATAACAGATAAGGCTGAACAGGTTCCTTCCAAAGCTCAGCGGTAGGATAAGAACTCTGAGCCGGCATGTAAGGCACAGGGAGTTCTCAGGGATGCACAGGCAGTAATTGACCTGCAATTAATCTTCTGACATTGGGGGACCACAGAGCTCAGCAGCACCGCACACCTTCAGCTCTTTATACTTTACTGTTTAACAAGCAACTTCAGCCAACACAGCAACAACTCCACTCCTGGTGACTTCTTCATCCCTGCATTCAGTACATTGTAAGCAATGATTCATGACTTACAATGCAGAGACCAAGAAATCACCAGGAGTGGAGTTGTTGCTGTGTTGGTTGAAGCTGCCTGTTTTCATGGAGCATTGCTCAGCCTCTGTGTTCCTCAGTATTAAACAACAGAACAAGAGGAATGTCTAGCCATGACAATTTCTCTACAATAACTGCTTTCCAATGAATGCCATCTTAAATCGCCTGATTTTATAATTACATTTTTAACTTTTTTGGACAGATAATGAAGATTTATGTTAGTGAAGCTGGTCAGTTCCAAAAACGGACATTTTTATGGCTCAACATGTGTCAGGGGTTAGTGGAGGATTTCCAACATTCCTACTACAAAATAAGGAATTAGGATGGAGCTTGATGGCATAGCACATACATGAAAACCCACATAATACCAGTCTGTGCTGGGTTCCTGTGCAGACCTCACAGCTAATGTAGTTCTTTACCTTTGGGATTTAATGGATGAATGAGCCAGCAATATTTTATTGAGAATTAGGACTGACAGCTGAGTTATACTGTACATTGAGTGGGTGGAGTCTATAAGGGGTGTGGCTTCTAAGAAGTGGGAGGAGCCAAGAAGGAAGGGTGGGGTCTAGCGCCCCACCATCTTAAAACTTCACCAGCCACCACTGACACATAGTGTAAAACCAAGGAATAACCTATCAGTGCTTCTCTTTGCTCTCTAAATATTGCCATATATGAGAGTGGGTGGATAGCATGGTAGATGAAGCTACAGGCAATGGTGGAGAGTTAACCCTTGATGTGCCAGAGATTTTTATGGAGACCTAATAAAAAAGGGGCGTTTGCTGAGTGACTAAGAAGACAGTCATTTTTTTAGTGTTCATTTTTTTAGTCCAGAATTTTTGTTTTTTTGGGTGAATACCCAGAGTGTGTTGGGTGCTGGTCACGTGGTGTGGAACTATTACTGTGAACTTTTTTGCGTCTAAGACACTTTATATATCTGTATGACTATAACAAGGTGTAATTACCAGACTTGAGCCTTTACCATGTGCTGGCCATTATCCAGCACTGCATGTCTCTGCAGCACACACCTACCCTGATCACAAAAGCTTAAGTAGACTAATGGACATTCAGTTTAGGCCTAATCAACAGGTTGGTCTGCCTGCTCATGCCCTGAATAGAAGTCTGCCTGACTGTTCACGCCCCTGATTAGTCCTGTGATCATTTGGACTGTGGTTGCGTTCAACGCTCATCAGTCCAAAGCACCTGCTGCCATTTTCTGCACCCCAGTTCCTGTTTTTGTACATAGTTGAGTCACTTAGCCTTGTTTCCACATCCTATGCATGAAAACATGGAAACTGGGGAGCAGAAAAATGTCAGCAGGTGCTCTGGGCTGATAAGTCAAAATGTGGAATATTTGGCTGTAGCAGGAGGCAGTTTGTTCATAAAGGGCTGGAGAGCGGTACAATAATGATTTTCTGCAGGCAACAGTAAAGCATGGTGGAGGTTCCTTGCAAGTTTGGGGCTGCATTTCTGCAAATGGAGTTGGAGATTTGGTCAGGATAAATGGTGTCATCAATGCTGAGAAATACAGGCAGATACATATCCATCATGCCATAACATCAGGGAAGCATGTGATTGGCCCCAAATTTATGCTGCAGCTGGCAATGACGCCAAACATGCAGCCAATGTCATTAGGAACTATCTTCAGTGTAAAGAAGAACAAGGAATCCTGGAAGTGATGGTTTGGCTCTCACAAAGCCCCAATCTCAACATCATTGAGTCTGTCTGGGATTACATAAAGAGAAGATGAATATTGGCATATGTACATTAGTGGGGAGTAGCTCAGTCCCTCAATCTTGAACTAATTCATAGAATTACAGTGCCCATGGGACTTTTAAGGAGGTACGCCATTCACAGAAACATAGTACAATAACATTCATACAATTTTTATTCAACACATATATCACAAAAGCATGTTACCAATGGAACATAGATCAGTGATTTACAATGTTAAAATGATATGAAGCAATATATATAGACCAAAAGACAGATGATCAGGCCACACCATACATGTCTACATCTTGACCCAGATGGTGAAGCAGTGTTCACATTTTCACAAGATATTTTTACATTGGCTGATCGGTCATATAAAAAGTAAAATACGGAGGTGGAACAGCTGCTAAGTAGGCGGGAAACATATGGCAAGGAGGTATCTCTGAAAAGGCCTGACCTGGGAGCTGTGGAGGAGGTAAAGGGTAACACATTGGCGGCAGGCAGAAGGACAGCAAGGAGGGGTGATGTAAAAGAATAAACAAGTGTCCAGGGTCAGCGCCTCCAACCATCACCAACATGCAGCCAATGTCATTAAGTGATGGTTTGGCTCCCACAGAGCCCTGATCTCAACATCATCTAGTATGTCTAGGATTACATGAAGAGATAGAAGGATTTGAGGCAGCCTACATCCACAGAAGATCTGTAGTTAGTTCTCCAAGATGTTTGGAACAACCTACCTGCTAAGCTCCTCCAAAAACTGTGTGCAAGTGTACCTAGAAGAATTAAAGAATTGATGCTGTCATGGGCGTCCGCAGAACTTTTTTCAGGGGGGGCATCATTTTAAGTTCACCCATGCTCCGCCCCTTTTGACAATGTCATGAATGGGAGGGGCTTAGCCGCGACTCGCAATTATTTATTTTTAAGGGGGAAATGGCAGACTTTATTCCAGGCGTGTGCTATGTACAGAGTGTAGATTCCAAGCGTGTGCTATGTACAGGGTGCAGATTCCAGGCGTGTGCTATGTACAGGGTGCAGATTCCAGGCGTGTACTATACCAGTATGCATATCCAATCCCCCCCACAGAAGAGAGTTGTCTATAACTCACAGTGGCAAGTCAGGCTCCTGTTGATACACGCTGCAGGCTTGAGTGGCTGTGGATAACCCACCTTGCCCCCTCCTCTGTCTGTATATGCAGAGCTGGGAGAGCAGGAAGGGTTTTGTGTGTGCTGACTCCCGATGCTAGACTGCCGGCTGCCATCCACAGTGTAATCTACCTTCCTGTGCCGGGTGCTGGTACATGGAGAGTGTTCCAGCGCCCAGCACCTGCTCACACTCTGTGCGCTGCACTCGGGTAATTAGGGTGTGCGTGCCTGGGCACAACCGCGCACACACCTATGGCGGACATCTTGCGATCCCTGATTCCGGGGGGGGGCACTTGCCCCCCATTGCCCCTACCTGCGGACGCCCATGGATGCTGTTTTAAAGGCAAAGGGTAATCACTCCAAATATTGATTTGATTTTGATTTCTCTTTTGTTCATTTACTTTCCATTTTTGTTAATTGATGAAAATTAACTATTAACACTTCTATTTCTGATAGCATTCTTAAGTTGCATCATTTTCCCACACCTGCCTAAGACTTATGTACAGTACTGTATATGTATGGAAATAATTTAAACAAATAATGTCAGTGGCAAGCCTATCCCCAATGCACATACAGTGCTGCAGATGTTGTATCTGTGCAACCAGGCACTGTGATTTGTGGCATGGTAACTTACTGCAAACCTAGCTACAGAGAGGAGAATAAGTCCTCATCATGTACCATCAGAGAATAAAGGGGAATTAGGAAACAGAAGTGTGTGAGCATGGGAAAAATGCACTCCTCATCCCAGACCATGGAGAAGCAGATATCACTGCTATGAAGGGAATGTGGCCATTTGGGGATCAAAGGATGCCTCCTTCAAACTGGAAGACATATGACAGGCAGAAATCTTATTTCCTTCCAGAGGTGCTTCCAGTATTCCCATTTCATGTTTTTAGATGATACTTTTTTTATGAAATGAAACCAGTCCATAGCAGAGCTCAATCTATAAATCTCTGTCTGAGCAGCACACTGTACTCCAGTGCAAACCAGCTTCTGGTGTAATTGGTATGATTAGATTTCAGTTTAAGAATCTCTCATTTGCCATTCAGGGCAATTATATTACAAGAGCTGTTCCCAGTGGGATAAGAATGAAAATACCTCTCTTGAAAAGAAGAACAAAACATTTTAATGCCATATATTCCAGTCTTTCATCATTTGTCCTCAGCTACTTATGCATCAAGTGCATATTTTTCATTTTTTTACCTTGAGTGTTTTACCTTCATTATTCAGGATACATTGTGTACCTTCATTGTTTTCTCACTATAAAGGCAATCCAGACATTATTGCATTAGATGTTGTATAGTTAATACCAGTATTATTGTATTCTTATGCTAATCATTATAGCTCTATTACTTAGTATTTAGTACAAAAGGCTAACTCCACCATGAAAACACATTTCAGATTTAAAAGGAAATTATAATGATTCGGGGTCAATTTTATCTTGTTTTTTCATGTTTATTGGCTTTACATTTACATTAATAATTTATGGTTTACTTTATGAACATCGCTTATTTTACATATACAGTGCCTTGAAAAAGTATTCATAACTCTTGATATTTTCCATGTTACAACCAAAAATGTAAATGTATTTTATTGGGATTTTATGTGATAGATCAACACAAAGTGGCACATAACTGTGAAGTGGAAGGAAAATGATAAATGGTTTTCAAAATTTTTTACAAATAAATATGTGAAAAGTGTGGTGTGCATTTTTATTCAGCCCCCTTGGGTCAATACTTTGTAGAACCGCCTTTCACTGCAATTACAGCTGCAAGTCTTTTTGGGGAGGTCTCTACCAGCTTTGCACATCTAGAGAGGATATTTCTGCCCATTCTTCTTTGCAAAATAGCTCAAGCTCTGTAGCTCATTGTAGCTCTGGCTGCATGTTTAGGGTCGTTGTCCTGCTGGAAGGTGAACCTCTGCCCCAGTCTCAAGTCTTTTGCAGGCTCTAACAGGTTTTCTTCAAAGATTGCCCTGTATTTGGCTCCATCCATCTTCCCATCAACTCTGACCAACTTCCCTGTCCCTGATGAAGAAAAGCATCCCCACAACTTGATGCTGCCACCACCATGTTTCACAGTGCAGATGGTGTGTTCAGGGTAATGTGCAGTGTTAGTTTTCCTCCACACATAGCGTTTTGCTTTTAGGCCAAAAAGTTCAATTTTGGTCTCATCTGACCAGAGCACCTTCTTCCACGTGTTTGTTGTGTCCCCCACATGGCTTCTTGCAAACTGCAAATGGGACTTCTTATGGCTTTCTTTCAACAATGGCTTTCTTCTTGCCACTCTTTCATAAAGGTCAGATTTGTGGCGTGCACACATAATAGTTGTCCTGTGGACAGATCCTCCCACCGGAGCTGTGGATCTCTGCAGTTCCTCCAGAGTTACCATGGGCCTCTTGGCTGCATCTCTGATTAATGCTTTCCTTGCCCGGCCTGTCAGTTTATGTGGACAGCCATGTCTTGGTAGGTTTGCAGTTGTGCCATACTCCATACTCCATTTTCGGATGATGGATTAAACAGTGCTCCGTGAGATGTTCAAATCTTGGGATATTTTTGTATAACCTAACCCTGCTTTAAACTTCTCCACAACTTTATCCCTGACCTGTCTGCTGTGTTCTTTGGCCTTCATGATGCTGTTTGTTCACTAAGGTTCTCTAACAAACCTCTGAGGGCTTCACAGAACAGCTGTATTTATACTGTGATTAAATTACTAATGAGGTGACTTCTGAAGGCAATTGGTTCCACTAGATTATAGTTAGGGGTATCAGAGTAAAGGGGGCTGAATACAAATGCACACCACACTTTTCAGATATTTATTTGTAAAAAATATTGAAAACCATTTATCATTTTCCTTCCACTTCACTATTATGTGCTACTTTGTGTTTGTCTATCACATAAAATCCCAATAAAATACATTTCGTTTTTTTAGTTGTAACATGACAAAATGTGGAAAATGTCAAGGGGTATGAATACTTTTTCATGTAACTTTTTTTATGTAACTATTTATAACACAGCAATGGGTTTGAATGTAGTGTTATCAGATAGATAAAAAGGCAGTTGAGCAGCTTGCTGTGGGGTTCTGTTTGTCTGACTGAAACCACTGAGCCATCAGAGATGGAAGGAGTCACTGCTGTCACGATTCAGTGAGTTTGGCATACAACGAGCTTCCTTCAGCACAGCTGAAATATGAAAGTGGTATTAAATCCAAAAGCAAACATTTATTATATTGCAGCTTACCAATTCTTAGATGCAATAGATGCATTGGTGTTCTTTTATTTTCTTCTGGTGATCCAGTCAGTAAGTCTGTTGTTTTGTAAAAGAACAAGGTCTCCTCCAAATGGTTCACTTACAGAGGTGCTTACAGTGAATTTATTCATGTAAAACCTTTATGCTAAAAGGAAAAAAATGTGGCTGTACCTGCTAGTGTATCTGTAGTGTGAGCTGGAGTTTGGCTTCAATGTGTTAGTGTATTTAAATCTGCTAGTACATCTATCACTCCCCTCCTCCCAGTCTGACAATGTTGCTGTCTGAAGTGTCCTCTGTGATCATTCATCCAGAGTGAGGAAACTCTAATACAGGAGGCATGTTACTGGCCAGATTACCACTTGAAAACAGAAGGAAAAAAACCTGAAAAAGAAAATGAATGCAATGATTGGTAAGCTGCAGTATGTTAGAGTATTTTGTTTTGGGATTAATACCTATATTAATAACTGAATATGTGAAAAGGACACTAGTGTTTCATGTGTGTGAAATGCAGAAAGAAGATAGCTTTAAAACCATTATACAACCATGGTGGGGCAGGTTGCTGATCAATGTAAATTATATGACATGTATGGCAAATTTAGGGGCAACTGTAGTATGGACACTAGAGTTAGACCGAACCCCCCCCCCCCCCCGATCCAGTTTGTGCAAGAACATTGCAAAAGTTTGGACCTGACCTGTGAACCCTATTAAAGTGGTTGTAAAGGCAGAAGGTTTTTTTCTGTGCATTAAGATAAAACGCCTTCTGTGTGCAGCAGCCTCCCCCAGATCCCCCTAATACCTACCTGAGCCCAGGGGCGTCGCTAAGGGGTGGCTATCGGGGCTGGAGCCCCGAATGTCACGCCCTCAGCCCCAAGCCTTCCGAGGGGCCCCTAATGACGGTGTCAAGTTGACCGCCCGGAGGGCGGGCGACTTGACAGAGCCGCGGGCGGAGGCGGAAGGACCCACTGATGCATGGGGTCTATTGGCCGGCGCGCATCACTCCTCCAGGCTCCAGTGATGATTATAGCTGCCTGGAGCTGAGGAGCCCTTTCCCGCTAGCTGTTACAGGTCCGTAGTGTCCCCTCCTAGGCAGCAGCATCATGCAGGCAGACAGAGCACATCCGTCCCCCCTCCCGCCGCCACGGGAGTCGGCGGCTCTGATAGCCCCCCCCCCTCAGTTCCGGCACTCAGGGCTCTGTGTTCAGTTCGCCGCGGCTGCTGGAAAGAGGTGGATCCTGGCGGCTGTGTTGTAAAGCCCGGGTGGCGGCTATCAAAGCTCGGTCAGTGAAATGGAGCTGATCCCCCTCCTCCCTTATCCACCTCTTTCCAGCAGCCGCGGCAAACTGAACACAGAGCCCTGAGTGCCGGA
>BLSH010000513.1:774373-792260 GCA_018402905.1 Glandirana rugosa
TGTTACAAGACAATGTACTAAACGTACATTGTATTTATACGTCGATATCATTACAAAAATATCAACCAATAATATTACGGTAGAACACCAAGAAAACCTATAATGTGGAAAGATAACATAAAAGATTCACACATGGAGGGTAGGAGACACTCGATTAAAGGAGAAGGATCAAGTGAGATGAGACATTGAAGGACAAGGACCACGTGAGACGATAAGATCAAGGAGAAGGACACAGGAGAGAGAGTACTCCATTTCTTATACCGATGTACGATCTTCCGGAGTGAGTTAGATGAGCGTAGGATCCTGTGTAATGATACAAAGAAAGGTGTAATATCCAAAAGAACCACAAGATGGCATTATAATAACCAACTATAAAAACATTACTATAGCTGCATATTTATGTTACATGCAAATCATGTAACAGAACATTGTGTTTCCTGCGAAATTCAGTGCACTTCTTGGAATTTTTTTGTTGCCACTACAGTTTGCTTGGTGTACACCTTAAAGAAACTCCATAGCCGGCAGAAGATCATCTGAGCTTCCACCGGGAACATTGAGTAACCTTAACACATCAGTTATCTCTCCCTCCTCAGTTAAAAAGGGGATTAATATGTACTTGGTTAGTGGCATATGTAGCATATTTAAAGGAATACCTAAGAACTCTCTTTTTCAGATCAGGCTAATTGCTGGTTTAATTATAGTTGAATACAGTGTACTAGTTTAGCTACTTTCAATTGCTTTGTACTGATTTATCTGTATTTCAATATTTAACACTGTTTGCAGTTTATATGACTGAGGTAATTAACTGCAGTTGGCTCTCAGGGGAGTGAATAGAGGGGAGTGGTTTGATATACAGCAATCACTCCATTGCTCTTCTGTACCCACTCTCAAGAATAGCGAATAAGGATAAGCCAATCTCAGTGTATTGACTGTTAAAGGTACAGATAGGATACAAAGTCTCTGGTTATCTGTTTGAACTGATTATAGTAAATTATGTGCATTATTTGTACATCAAAGTTCCTCTTAATATCATTATCAATACTAAACACTATTAAGTAACCTTGTGTATGTATTACGGTGTCACTTCTTAAAGGGTAACTACCCCAAACTGTGTATCCAGGTGTGCTGGAGGGGACTGAGGTTGCCAGAGTAACTGACTGAACATACTTAAGTGGCTCCTGTGGGGGTAGCACTACATTTGTTATTTTTAAAGAGAAAAAAAAAACAAGACTTTAGTATCACTTTAAAGTATACTGCTGTCAAAAATTTTTAAAAGATCAGCTTGTGTCTCCAATACATTCCCCACATTTTATCCTTTAATCATGTTTCAAATACAGAAAAAAATATCTGTTAATCTGCCAGAAATTACAACTTCCTCTGTAGGCAGACAATACAACGCCTCTGCTGCACTGAAATACCAAGCAGCGGTGCCAATGTTGGCCACTGGACTACAGAACTCCTCCTGATCCCCACCACTCTCTTCCTGGACCACATGCATTGTAGACATGTGTGCTTTGTTTTGTTAAAAATTGAAATTTTGACAGAATGCTTGACAAAATGCTTGTTATTCGGAGATTTAAATGTACTCAAATTTCCAAATCACAAATAGTAACAAATTTGAACAAATCCTGAAAAAATTACAATGAAATTAATTATCCAAATTTAAAAATGAATTTGATTTAGAAAATGAATTCAAATTCCAAATGGAAACACATAAGTACAGTAAGGTATAAAAGTAAAATAAGATGATGATTCTTATTTAGGTTGCTTTATTGAATAGAATAGAAAAGAATACAATAGCATAGAAAAAGAAAAAACAAATAGAATATAGCCATCGTCCGAAATTAAATTTTCACCATTGCTGGCACCAGCAGCTGTCAGAATATCCTAACAACAACTGCATCTGATTGGATGCCACTGCTGTTCAGCCAACAATTTTCCATCCGACTACTTTGATTTTTCAATTGAAGGATGATGGGTAGGAGGGTGGCAACAGGGTCACCCACAGAGCAAATTTTGGACAGTTCATCAGAAACTCTGCCATAGTGTATGGCTATCTTTAGACAAAAGGCTAGAACTGAAGGAAATGCGGAGCAGGATATTTTCAGTGAAGGTCCAGTATACAGTATTAGCTCTTCTATCTGTCTCACTGTTAACATGGCCAAAGCATAGGTCCACTTTAATATCAGCGAACACTCGGCAGACCCAGGTGTGACAGACTGAACCGGGACAGGGACTTTTGGAGGGGACTGCTGGGTGGCCTCTTGCCTACTGACTATAGACCCTGGCATTTGAGGGATCTACAAGCATTCAGGAAGATGTCCTGTTATATAATGCAAGATGACGTTACCACATTTAACAGTCAAGGAAGCCATGATGACTCTGCCAACTTGAAACTCAGTGAGAAGATGTATGTGAAAATAAAGCTGGTTAATGAGATTTGGACAGCCCTGGGTCTTCTTGAATACTGTTGACAAACTGGGTGGACAGTGACCTGAGTCACCTAGACTTGTCTAGTTGACTACTTGTTAATTAGCTGACTGTTTATGTTGGCTGTTCCTTAGATGTGCAAATGATATTACTGTTTACAGTTTGCATTGTTTAGGATAATGTGATCAAGCTCTTTCCTGATTTTGTGTGGTATATATTATGTGCGAATTTACAATATAGTCAGTTCCAGTTTGCACCTAAGCTAGCGTTGTCTAGTTTTTGGGTGCAATGCTCAGCTATAATACCTTGCTCCTGGTTCCAGAGTGAAGAAAGCTGTATCTTGACGGAGGCACCCAGGCTGGGTGCCAAGCGGTACATCACACTAGGAAAGCACAATGCTTGAAGCTTAGCAGAACATTTATGCTGGAACTGAGGTCAGGCATGTATAAATATACTGACCACATAGTTCTTGCAAATATTATGCAGGATCATCCCTTTTAAAGTTGAATTTGTCTCTTATAAACTGTCTGACCTATTCAGAGCCGCCCTTGATCTTTTCCCCTAATCTTCTCTTCAGTCTCTGGCAGATAAAAGGAAAAGCCTTGATTACTTCTTCTTTCAGCTCTTATTAGGTTTTACTGCTTGTTTTAGTATGCAATAGAGTAATATTTATTACACTGACCTGAAAGACCTTTATTGATCTTAGAAGACATTTTAATTTTACTTTACGCTGTCTGTTTCTGATGGGGATGCATACACTGAAATGTTGACTATAACTTTATATTGTATTGTGTATATTAATGCTTTCCCAAGACCAATTCAATTTTCAGTTTAAATTGACTACATACCTTCCAGGTACATGGGGGGTGGCGAGATAGCCACGTCAATACTCTGCAGAGAGTCCACTGCTTCCACAGAGAGAACATAAGTCCTTGTATGAAGCTGACAAATTGTACATACAGTATGTGGTGCAAATCTAGAGCAAACCCAGTTGTACTAGGAAGTCCTTATAGTCTTTTTTAAAATAACAGCCGTGGTGAACTGAAGGGGAAATGAAGGAAGTTTACTCTGTCAGGGCCAGCCTTGTGCAGGGAAGCAGAAGCAATCTCCAGGATAAAAAAGAATGCAGGAATCTCTGTGTGTAGACTTTAAAATGTATTTTGTACACAATAATAGTAACTCACATGTAAAAACTGTATTAGCAGGCATGTCTATCTAGTTGTCTCTCCGGTGATGTATCCATAGCACTGGTTTAGAGGAAGGGGTCGTCCTAGCTGCTCTGACAGCTCTTGTGGCCGGCAAGATGGTAGTGTGTAGGAGAGAGCCAGAGATGGGGGGTGGAACGCTTCCTGGACTGCAGCGTAGGGCGGGATGACGTCACTGGTCTGCATTTCCAAGCGAGCGCACCCTGGTGGTGGGAGGAATGCGTGCTCCTTTGTCAAGCTATAAGAATAGCTTGACAAAGGAGAGTGCATTCCTGGTGAAGAGAGGGGGCCGACCTGTGGACAAAAGTGGAAGCAGGTACCTGTAAAAACTAGGTACCCGTCCCTCCCCAATAAAAATGACATGCCAAATGTGGTAGAGGAAGAGGACTTAAAGTGTAATTTCCCCTTTTGGTTGAAGTTGTGTTTTAACCACTTCCAGACTGCCTTCCACACATTTACTGCAGCAAGGCGGCCCGGCTGCCCAAAACAATGTCCCTTTATGTTGCTTCATGCTGTAGCCCCTGGGGACACCCGCCAGAGAGGGAGGCAATCAGTGGGTGCAGCTGGCATCTGCAATCGTTCCCCAGAGAGTCAGAATGGCGATATGCCTATGTAAATAAGGCAGATCTCCATTCGAACAGAGGAGAACATAGAGATCTTCTGTTTCTACTAAGCAGGAACACGGTTCCCTGTGTTCTCCCAGTCAGAGCACCCCTCACACAGTTAATAAACACCCCCTAGGGACACACTTAACCCTTTGATCACCCCTGGTGTTAACCCCTTCCCTGCCAGTGTCAATACAGTAACAGTGCATATTTGTAGCACTGATCACTGAATTTGTGTCACTGGTCCCCCAAAAAGTGTCAAAAGTGTCAGTTAGGTGTCCGATGTGTCTACCGCAATGTTGCAGTCCCGCTAAAAACTCCATAAAAATATCCTATTATTTCTAGATACTATAACTTTTGCACAAACCAATCAATATACACTTATTGGGATTTTTTTTTTACCAAAAACATATTACAGAATACATATTGGCCTAAATTGATAAAGAAATTTGATTTTTTTATTGGATATGTATTATAGCAGAAAGTAAAAAATATTGTTTGTTTTTCAAAATTGTCGCACTTCTTTTGTTTATAGCGAAAAAACAAAAACCACATAGGTGATCAAATACCACCAAAAGAAAGTTCTATTGGTGGGAAAAGAAGGACACACATTTTATTTGGGTACAACGTTGCACGACCGCGCAATTGACAGTTAAAGTAACGCAGTGCCGTATTGCAAAAAATGGCCTGGTCATGAAGGGGGTAAAACCTTCCGGGGCTTAAGTGGTTAAATTGTACTTTGAAATTATAGTTTCACTACCTCTTTCTTTGGCCACATCAGTTATCCTGTCACCTAGCTCCATACTGTGAGTAATAATGCAGGCCAAGAAACTGGAAGGTAAGTAGGAGCAAATACTTTTTGGCAAAAATACACGGAGCTTACTCTCACCCTGGCTGGCACCCAGCACTGACTGCAAGAATGCTTTCCTATGTGTTCCCTACAGTTATAACATCACCTTTCAGCTACAGGGAACCAATGGGAAAATGCTCCTGCCCACAATTCATCAGCAAAGGTCAATCATCAAGAGACTTGGAGTTTTAAATGCTTTTAAGAGCAAAGGAGGGGTTTGGCATACCTGTCACTGACTACTGTCACAAGGGATTTAAAAAAAAAAAATACGATTTTTTTTTTTTTTAAAGCGCCCTGTCGCTCCGCGCTCACACTCAGAACCGATGCATATGTAAGTCGCGCCTGCAAATGTAAATGGTGTTCAAACCACACATGTGAGGTATCTCCATGATCGTTAGATAATTCTAGCACAAGACCTCCTCTGTAACTCTAAACGGGTAACCAGTAGAAATTTTTAAAGCGTAAAGTATGGAGATTTCTGAGTAGCGTAGTTTGTCGCCATTCCACGAGTGTGCACAATTTCAAAGCACGACATGTTAGGTATCTATTTACTTGGCGTAACATCATCTTTCACATTCTACAAAAAAATTGGGCTAACTTTACTGTTTTGGTTTTTTTTCAGTTCACCTTTGTAGCTTTGCATTGTAGGTGTGAGCAAAAAATTACCTGGTAAACCAAGCGGATGACCAGGAGAGGGAGGGGCAAATTCAGATATTTGACATGTATGCAGCTCCAAGAGCGATGGATTTCTAGTCCCCTGCTCTGCACTGTTGAGTCTCACACCCATAGCAAGTTTGCAGCAACTTAAAGCATAACTCCAGGTTTCTTGTGGCATTAAATAGTTCACTGGACAAGTTATTTGCTTCACTAACAGACGCGCCTGTTGTGACCGCGGTATAAACTGTATGTAGATGATGCTACATACAGTATACGGTGCTGTGATGTGGGGACTTCCCGTCCTGTTCCCAGAACAAAATTAAATTGGGCTCAGCGCTGCTCAGCCATTCACATGGAGCCTTGTATTTCATCAATTAATACAAAGCTTCCTCTGATTGGCTGAGGTGGAGATTATGATGTCATACGCTGCAACCCCATCTCAGCCAATCAGAGGGAGCCTAGTAGTTATTGATGAAATACAAGGCTTCCTGTGAATGGCTGAGCAGCACTAGACCCAACTTGATATTGTTCCAGGAGTGGAACCAGATGTCTCCATCCCACTGTTGGAACACAGCTCTATATACTGTATGTAGCATCGCCTACAACCATTTATCCTGTGCTCACAGTGAAGCGACAGGGTCACTTTAATGACATTTTGGCAAAGTGTCTCTTTAGATTAGGTATTACAGCCTGCAGAAATAGCAGCCGGTGGCAATAACTAGCTAACTATTACCCAGCACAATCTTGTTCTGGCAAATGCACTTTTGTTCCCACTGTTGTTTTAACTTGTTAAGTGACAGATTAACCTGGACTGCTTTGTATACAACACCGTTGAAGAGATTTATTTCTTACAGCACTTATAAAAGAGATTTTTTTATGAAATGCAACTGGTCTAACAGAAGGTTAGCTTTAAAGCCTAGAGATTTCCTGTTACCAGCCCATCCATTTCTACAGCAATCTCCCCATAAGAGTATATGTGCATTTAGCATATTTTATGCATGTTATTTATCTGTAAAAAGCCTCCATTGTGTAGACATACAAAGGCCCTGAGACTTCTGCTCCATCTTGGATGTGATAGCACCTGCTCCAGTAGACTTAGAGCTGTCAATCAAGTGACAGCAGTATTCTCCCTTAAGTCTCCCCTGGCAGCTTATGTAGGGAGGTGAAGAAAGCGTTGGAGGAGCTGTGCCAGCACAGACTTTAAAGTGGACCTTTAAGGTTCTACCCCCACTCCCTTTGATAAACATTCCCAGAAAAGGAGAGGGCCATAACGTGCAAGGGAGGGAAGGGCTGTGCTAGAGAATTGACTCTTCCTCAAGAGGTCCGATTCCCTAGCAAGTTTGGTAGCACGCTGCAAAAAGGAAATCATACTATTCTGTGCTTTTTTTTGCAGTTTTTTTACATTGGTTTTAGGGTCTCTTTAACCACTTCACCTCTGGGGCAATTTTTACTATCTTCACACATATGTTAAAACCAGCAATTTTTGCTAGAAAATTACATAGAACTGCCAAACGTTATATATTTTCTGAAAGCAGATACCCCAGAGAATAAAAAGGTGGTAGTTGCAATTTTTTTAATGTGTAGCGGTTATTTCACGTCAGAGTTGCTGCACCAAGCTGACCAGAACTCCCATTGTACAGAGATATAGCTTGTCAGCTTTAAGGAATGATTTCACCTCTCCCTTTTTGTTTCTCACAAACATTCACAGAGAGACAACCCACTCTGCCCTTTCCCCTGACTATTCATTGGCAGAATGAGCTCAGCCAATCAAGGGAGGATTGGAATAGGAGAAGAGAACTCTGGGAAATGGAGTCCTTAGCATAGGATGTTGCATTGTGACCTTTATAAGGAAAATTTCAAGATCCAACAGCCCTTGCGTCAGGATAGAGAGATCTTACCAGAGGAGTTTCCAGGGAGGAGACAGAGCCACCATGAGGGAGGAAGGAGTCGGGACGCGGGACAGAGTGCTGTGATTTGGGATCCGGGGAATGGTGTCTGCTGCAGTCAGGAAGGTGGTAGGGGACACCCGTACCTAAAGGGGAGCCCCGACGATCTCTTAAACACTCTGAACAGCATGTATGTTCGTGTGAATCAGTGTCGGATGGACACTCGTAAGGGCCGGTACTACAGCATCTCCCCTGCAGCACTTTGGACACAGAAGTTGGTGAGAGGGCTATTGCCCAGTACCCCCTAAGCTAGAACTCTGTATTATCTTTGCTATTCTGCTTTTTAAATTACATGGAACTGTGATGCTGCTATACTCTGCCTGGCAGTGAAAGCACTTGTTCACTATCCTCTAGGCCTAGGATTACAATACTGATTTCACCTCATTACAGAAGATCAACAACTGCTCCACCGGAAAGTAACTCCAGGGCTCTATAAGTGTTCAGGACATTAGTTGCATACAAGTGGATTCACGCTGTGGGTTGATTCAGTGCACTGGGTCAGGTGTTAAGGTTAAGCCGGCTTTCTGGGACTGTGGTTCTGGGGTGAAGGAGAGAGGGGACTGACAGTCAGAGATAAGGTCATTCCTGTACCCTCCTTCTGCCTGGATTAATATAGCCCAATTTGTTGGGGTTGCTAAATACTTTATTGAAGTTAATAGTACATTTGCTTGACCTACCATTCTCAAGTGTTTACCTCTGCTCTTGGGGCCATTTAACTTAAAGGGATCCTCTAAGAGCAGACAAAGTTGCTTTTCTTTTATATTTATCAGTAACCCTTTGTCTTATTATACCTCATCACACTTACTTGCTGTCTTATATCACTGTGACTGTTGTTATATCCACTTTTAAGCAGTCATACAGTAAAATGTACCTTATGATTTCACCATAAGCTGTGTCTGTTGCTGTGATATTTGTATTATACTATTTCCAGATGTACCAGTGGGGTTTAGCCTGTTCTTAGGGTTGAGAAGGCAGAGTAAAGAACCAACATTATTCAAGCGGCTCCTGCGGGGGTAGCGCTACATGTTTCAAGATATTTGTGCAGCTGTTTATCAAACACATATTTTCAGGACAAATTGCACTAAAATGTATTTTAGTGTTTATAAACAGAATATACCACCCAATTGTTGGTAAAATATAAAAGATGTGGTTGCATCAAGAAATCAGATACCAAACATAACAAGACTCAAAATTGCATGCACCTGTTAAATGGCAACTATCTACGGTACCTAAGATTTTTTTTTTAGATGGTGCTTTAAAAGCTTTCACAGGTTAGTAGTTTTGAGTTAACAATCATTTATGGCCCTAGAAAAATTGCTCTGACATTTATGTGTGGCACAGTCGCTGTTTACATACATGTGTGAGACCTACACACGCTTTTGTATTTGCGTGTATGCATAGGGTAGATCAGGGTGCTTTAAAACATTTTTTATTTTTATTTATTTAATTAAACTGTATTTTTTTTACCCTTTTTTTTATTATTCTTTACTTTGCTTTACGTTATTGCTATCACATTTGTCCAGAGGGTAATACACATTGCCTTGTGGCCATTCTTGTGGACAACAGGACAGTACATTAATGTCACTGTGTAAACATCCCAGCTGTTAATGAACTGCTTAATTGAAGCGAACCAGACAAGCAACCCAATGTTGCTCTGAGTTGCCCTGGTTTGGTTCGCACCAGAACACCTCGAACAGGCAATCCGTTTGTGCGAATACGCAAACGCTATTGAGATCAATGGGACTCGAACAGGAAAAATCAAAAGTGCTCATTTTAAAGGCTTATATGCAATTTATTGCCATAAAAAAGTGTATGGGGACCCGGGTACTGCCCTAGGGGACATGTATCAATGCAATTAAAAGTTTGTAAAACAATAGTTTTATTCAGGAGCAGTGATTTTAATAATGATTAAAGTGAAAAAAAAAAAGAAATATTCCTTTAAAGATCATGTCTGGGGGGTCCCCTTGGTCTGCCTGTAAAGTGGCGCATCTATGTGATGTTTAGAACAATGCCGCAGCAAAATTACATTTTTAAAGAAAAAAAGTAATTTAAACTTGCTCACGGCTGTAATGTATTCCAGGCTCCCGGCAATATAGATAAAAAATCACTGAAAAAATTTGCGTTGGGGTCCCCCCAAAATCCAAACCTGGCCCTTTTTTTAAAAAATGTTGGCGCGGGGTTCCCCTTAGCCACTTCAATACACTGTGTTATATATACTACACTGACTGCACCATATAGTCTGAACTGTATTATATATACTACTGGGACTGCACTCTATAAAATTGTAATGACATGCCCCAGTCAAACAGGTGCAGAAAAATTGGGCCTTGGGTGTTGGTGGTGGCAGAACACTGTAACCCCTTTCAGTTACTCTTGTTGGGTGCAGGAACGGGCCCTGCTGTTATAATTTATTTTAAAAATTGTAATGACATGCCCCAGTCAAACAGGTACGGAAAAATTGGGCCTTGGCTGTTGGTGGTGGCTGAACACTGTAACCTCTCACAATTACTCTTTTTGGGCACAGGAACGGGCCCTGCTTTTATAATTTATTTTAAAAGTTGTAATTACATGCCCTAGTCAAACAGGTGCAGAAAAATTGGGTGTTGGTGGTGGTAGAACACTGTAACTCCTCACAGTTACTATTGTTGGGTGCAGGATCGGGGTCCTGCAGTTAAAAATGATTTTTAAAAATTGTAATGACATGCCCCAGTCAAACAGGTGCAGAAAAATTGGGGCTTGGCTGTTGGTGGTGGCAGAACACTGTAATCCCTCGCAGTTACTCTTGTTGGGCATAGGAATGGACTCTGCTGTTGTAATTTATTTAAAACATTTTAATGACATGCCCCAGTCAAACAGGTGCGGAAAAATTGGGCCTTGGGTGTTAGTGGTGGCAGAACACTGTAACCCCTTGCAGTTACGCTTGTTGGGCCCAGGAAAGGGCCTTGCTGTTGTAATTTATTTAAAAAAATGTAATAACTTGCCCCAGTTAAACTGGTGCAGAAAGATTGGGCCTTGGGTGTTGGTGGTGGCAGAACACTGTAACCCCTTGCAGTTACTCTTGTTTGGCGCAGGAACGGGCCCTGCTGTTGTAATTTATTTTAAAAATTGTAATGACATGCACCAGTCAAACAGGTGCAGAAAAATTGGGCCTTGGGTGTTGGTGGTGGCAGAACACTGTAACTCCTTGCAGTTACTCTTGTTGGGCACAGGAGCGGGACCTGCTGTTGTTATCTATTTTAAAAAATGTAATGACTTACCCCAGTCAAACTGGTGCAGAAAAATTGGGCCGTGGGTGTTGGTGGTGGCAGAACACTGTAACCCCTTTCAGTTACTCTTGTTGGGTGCAGGAACGGGCCCAGCTGTTATAATTTATTTTAAAAATTGTAATGACATGCCCCAGTCAAACAGGTGCAGAAAAATTGGGCCTTGGCTGTTGGTGGTGGCAGAACACTGTAACCGCTTGCAGTTACACTTGTTGGGCCCAGGAAAGGGCCCTGCTGTTGTAATTTATTTTAAAAAATGTAATAACTTGCCCCAGTCAAACTGGTGCAGAAAAATTGGGCCTTGGGTGTTGGTGGTGGCAGAACACTGTAACCCCTTGCAGTTACTCTTGTTTGGCGCAGGAACGGACCCTGCTGTTGTAATTTATATTAAAAATTGTAATGACATGCACCAGTCAAACAGGTGCAGAAAAATTGGGCCTTGGGTGTTGGTGGTGGTAGAACACTGTAACTCCTCACAGTTACTATTGTTGGGTGCAGGATCGGGGCCCTGCAGTTAAAAATGATTTAAAAAATTATAATGACATGCCCCAGTCAAACAGGTGCAGAAAAATTGGGGCTTGGGTGTTGGTGGTGGCAGAACACTGTAATCCCTCGCAGTTACTCTTGTTGGGCATAGGAACGGACTCTGCTGTTGTAATTTATTTAAAAAATTTTAATGACATGCCCCAGTCAAACAGGTGCGGAAAAATTGGGCCTTGGGTGTTAGTGGTGGCAGAACACTGTAACCACTTGCAGTTACTTTTGTTTTGCGCAGGAATAGGCCCTGCAGTTAAAAATTGTTTTAAAAATTGTAATGACATGCCTCAGTCAAACAGGTGCAGAAAAATTGGGCCTTGGGTGTTGGTGGTGGCAGAACACTGTAACCCCTTGCAGTTACTCTTGTTGGGCGCAGGAACAGGCCCTGCTTTTGTACTTTATTTAAAAAATTGTAATGACATGCCCCAGTCAAACAGGTGCAGAAAAATTGGGCCTTGGCTGTTGGTGGTGGCAGAACTCTGTAACCCCTCACAATTACTCTTTTTGGGTGCAGGAATGGGCCCTGCTGTTGTAATTTATTTTAAAAGTTGTAATGACATGCCCTAGTCAAACAGGTGCAGAAAAATTGGGACTTGGGTGTTGGTGGAGGCAGAACACTGTAACCCCTCGCAGTTACTCTTGTTGGGCGCAGGAACGGGTCCTTCTGTTGTAATTTATTTTAAAAATTGTAATGATATGCCACAGTCAAACAGGTGCAGAAAAATTGGGCCTTGGCTGTTGGTGGTGGCAGTGGCAGAACACTGTAACCCCTCACAATTATTCTTTTTGGGTGCAGGAACGGGCCCTGCAGTTAAATTTTTTTTTTTAAAATGTAATGATATGCCCTTCTAAAACAGGTGCAGAAAAATTGGGGCTTGGGTGTTGGTAGTGGCAGAACACTGTAACCCCTCACAGTTACTCTTGCTGGGTGCAGGAAGGGGGCCTGCTGTTGTAATTTATTTTAAAAATTGTAATGAGATGCTCCTGTCAAACAGGTGCTGAAAAATTGGGCCTTGGGTGTTGGTGGTGGCAGAACACTGTAACCCCTCGCAGTTACTCTTGTTGGGTGCAGGAACTGCTGTTGTAATTTATTTTAAAAACTGTAATGACATGCCCCAGTCAAACAGGTGCAGAACAATTGGGGGGGCGTGGCCTGGTAGCGGTCCAAGATGGACGTGTAATCCTGAGCTCCGTCGTCTCGAGATCCAGCTACTGCAAAAAGGACAGCGATCACATCTGCTTCTCCCTCCCAAACTATGGTGAGAACCGCTAGGAGCATGTCGGCCACGAGATCCCGGTCCCCTAGAGAAACGGGTACCCAGCTAAGCTGAAACATACCAGAGCTGTTCCGCACGCAGCACTCGGCACATGGCGACACAGGGCCACAATCCCAGGCATCAGACAGGAGATCGAGGTCCCCGAGTAGAGGTCCCTCTCAGTCGCAACCCCACATAGCTTCACCTCCCACCCAGGCACTCAACCTCAGCGATCTACAGGCGGTGGCAGCGGACATTAAGCAAGCGTTAACGGCCGCCATCAAGGACCTCAAGCAGGACATCCAACACATAGTGACGAGGGTGGACTCCATTGAGATTGCTACCGCCCGCCATGACACAGCGTTGTGCCAGGTCCAAAAGGTCACGGAGTCTCACGCGGTTCACCTCAGAGAGCTGAACCGACACATAGAAGACCTGGATAACCGGGGACGCAGGAAAAATCTACGGGTAAGGGGCCTTCCAGAGTCGGTAGAAAACAATCAGGTCGCTCAAGCGACGACCGCCATTTTCAATGATCTCTTAGGAAGGCCGCCAGACACCCCCATCGCGTTCGAGAGAATCCACAGAGCACTGCGCCCCAGAGGAAGGGACGCAGAACCTCCCAGGGATGTGATATGCTGTCTGGAAAGTTTCCGCTTGAAAGAAGATATCCTGAGGAATGCCAGACTCCGCAGACAACTTCTCTATCAAAGAACGGAGATCAAGATATTCCAAGACCTCTCTAACATAACACTTCAACGCAGAAGGGAGCTCCGCCCGCTACTGGAAATGCTCCGCTCGAGAGCCATAATTTACAGATGGAAGTATCCCTTCGTATTATCCGCAACGAATCAAGGCCGCACCGCCCTGCTCAGAGTTCCAGAAGATCTGGATCATTTCTTCAACACACTGGACATCCCCCCGGTGGCACTACCAGATTGGTACAGCGAATACAATCTCTCACAGATGAGAAGAGCGGTCTCAATGGAAGATCTCAATGAAGGAAACTCCTTTAGCATCAGACGCCGCCGCTCACATCAACCACCAGCTTCTCCGGGGAGAAATCAGAGGCCACCGCAGAATAGCAGCCCATCGGCTTCCCCGGCTCACAGAAGACAACGATGCACCTCTTAAGGTAACAACATTCTGCCCCCTGCTCCAGATCTGTCCCCTGCCTTATGCCGCACAGACCTCCGGATGAACTCCTAACCCGCCTTCCACACCCTTAGCGGTACCAACCAGACAAACACTGCCCCTCAGACAGAAAGACTGAAGTAAAGAAAGCCCCATGGTAATCCCATAACGAGACCAGCACCTTGTACACTCAGAGTCACACCAGCAGATGGTTTTATACCCAGACTCCCAACCCCTTACTCAGGTACTGAGATACGGCGAGCTTCGGGAAAAGCCTTAGTACTCCTTCCCGCTACTGCCTATACACTACCCACGATGGATAACTCTTATACAACAGAAAGACCGGGCCACCTATCTCATCCATAACACGTCGCACAAGAGTGTAAAGACAAGACCCAGAGAGACTCATGTACCAGCCCTCATCACAGGCATGGACTCGCTTACATCCACTGTTCTCAGGTCTCCCCCCACACTCCCAAAGGACACCAAGCCCAAATTCACCTCCGCTTACAAGAACTGCATATGGAACTCAACGACTGATCAATCGTTAACTTACGAAACCGCGTTCCTCCCGCTAACATAAACTTAGAGACTGCCCCTACGACGAAAGAAATGCCACACTCCCACAAGAACCCACTGACTGTGATCAAACTCGGTTGGAAGAGACACGGGAAACCCCGAGAAAGACTCTGAGCCAGGGGCCTGCAGTAGTCAAAATAGCATATATCATTACGGGACACTGGGAAGAACGGAGCGGGGACAACACAACTGTTGTCTGCCAACACAATCGTTGTCCGCCTACAATAAGTTTGTATTGTTTTGTTTTATATTCTTATCACTCTTTCACTGTTTGAATTTTTTTTCTTTTAATAGTTGTTCCTAGTAATGCTGCACTTAAATGGCTCTGCATTTACGGTGGGCTACACAAATACAAAGCCCCCCCTAAATGTAAATAGAAATGTATATGTAACATCTCTCGAAACTTTTACTTAGTTATTGTCTGAGGTCCTCTCTTACGTACACCACCCCCGAACACAAGATGTAACACACCAACAGTTTTTCCGATAGCATTCCCCAATAAAATCCACGCATATGGCCCACTTAAAATTAAAGTAAAAGAACACCCACAACCCGAGATACTGTACCACACACAAGCTCCTACCCACTTGAAGTGCTTAGTCTTCACCCCACTCGTCGCATACTCGATCCTCCCAATTTAAATCAGCCCTCCACTCCACCCAATCCCCCATAAAGGATCTCCTTGCTCTCTAGCGCTCCAGTCCAACTAATAAGGTAGCTAATCCCACATCTCGAAAACACATGGAGAAGATTTAAAAGAAGGGTAGAGGTAACATCACCCAGCACCTAACTCTAGATGGTAAAATACAGAAAAAACATTAGCAGGTAGAGAATTATTCACAAAACAAGACCTCCGTATGCAACCTTTTACTAGATCACTCCACAACAACACCGTCCTGATCTCAGGAGACTTGGGAGTGCTCTTCCGGCTTGGACACAAACCTACCACTCCCCACAACAGCGGACTCAGGAAGCTCCCGCTGAACGGATTCCAACACCCCCCTCTCTGTGAGAAGGGTTACAGGTAACCCCCTCTCCGGATTCATCCGATTCCCCCCTTATACCCCCCCTCCCCACCCCCGGGAAAACACCTCTCTATCCTAGTTCATCCCCTTCCTCACCCTCTGCCCACTACCCTAAACCCCCCCTACCTCCTATCTCTCCAATCATCTCTCCAGCTCCCAAACCTAACACACCCGATCAGACCCGCAGAAGGTTAGTGGGTTGACACTGATCCCCACCCCCAGAAACCAACAGCAAAACATAAGACACCCAGAAAGAAGGATCATGAATAAATCAAAGCCCTCAAAAAAAGGCAAGACTGGAAAACTCCAGCTCAAACTAGTGTCCATAAATGCGAAGGGGTTAAACACCCCAGAAAAAAGATCCCAATTACTGGCACACATGCGAGCCCTAAGAGCAGACATAGTGCTCGTCCAAGAGACCCATTTCAGGGCAGACAAAATTCCTAAACTGTCAAACCAGTTCTACACCACCGCATTTCATTCTACCAACAAATCATCAAAAACCAAAGGTACCTCCATCCTAATTGCCAAGACGGTCCCAATACAAATCGAAGACACCAAACTAGATGAACTAGGAAGGTTCACCTTTATAAAAGGCACCATATACAATACTCCTCTGACAATAGCAAATATTTATGCACCTAATACTGCCCAAGTCCCCTTCTTCAGATCTACACTTCGTACCCTATCTCTCTTCCAAAAGGGTGTGCTACTGGTAGGAGGGGACTTTAATGTACCCATGGACCCAATAGTTGACACATCCTCAGGATCCTCACAATTAACATACCGAGCACTAAAACAGATAAAACTTTGCTTTCGAGACCTTTTACTGCACGACACCTGGCGCACCCTCCATCCCTCAGACAAAGACTTCACTTATTTCTCACCCCCCCCACAATAGATACTCAAGACTGGATTATTTCTACATTACCCAATAAGATCTAACTTTCTTCACTTCAGCCACTATAGAACCAATGACCTTCTCAGACCATCATCCCATTACAATAACCATATCAATCCCAGACCATAATGTTTCCTCAAGAATCTGGCGACTAAACGCTTCCATCTTGCTAGATGATACCAGAATAGACGAGATCAGAGGACACATAAGAAACTTCTTTCGGGAGAATGATACTCCAGACACCACACACATCACCCAATGGGAGGCACACAAGTGCATCCTTAGAGGTGAACTGATTGCAATTACCTCGAGATTGCGGAAAGAGAAAAGAGCTTGCATACAAAAGCTGATAGAAAACATCAAAAACCTAGAAATAACGCACAAGCACACACTAGCCCAACAATCCTACCAGGAACTACTGAATGCACGTCACTTATTACAAGAAGAGCTAGACTGCACACTGAAAAAAAATACGCCCTCACTCGTAAACTTTTTTACGAATTCGGTAACAAAAGTGGCCATCTCCTAGCGCGATCTTTAAAAACAGAAAAAGCGAAAGCAACGGTTCACCACCTTCACGCCAAAGATGGACGTAAACTGACAAAAAACTCAGACATCGCGAAAGAATTTGAAAATTTTTACTCATCACTCTATAATTTAAAATCCCAAGACCACACGAAAACACCTCCAATCTCCAGAGCCACCTCAATCCGAACCTTTCTAGCAGAAAATTGTCCCAACAAGATCCCCCCTGACACGGCTCTCGAACTAGAAAGACCACTAACAATTGAGGAATGGAAGCTAGCGGTACACCAACTAAAACCTAACAAGAGCCCTGGCCCAGACGGTCTAACGGCAGTATATTACAAAACGTTTGCAGAACTATTAGGCTCCCCTTTCCTCAAAGCTTTCAACACCATCTCCCCGACACACCCCCCCACCCCGAGACTACTTGAGGCCCATATAGTGGTGATACCGAAGGAAGGGAAAGATCCTTCGCACACAGCACATTACAGACCGATCTCCCTCCTCAATGTGGACCTGAAGATCTTTGCCAAAATTCTAGCGAACAGATTGCTTCCAATCTTGCACTCCATCGTCCAAAAAGATCAGGTAGGTTTTGTCCCTGGCCGAGAGGCCAGAGACAACACCATAAAAGCCATCAACCTACACCACACATTATTGAAATCAAAACAGAGGGGCTTCTTCCTGTCCCTAGATGCGGAGAAGGCATTCGACAGGGTCGCTTGGGACTATATGCTAGAAAGCCTTGCCTACATCGGACTGGGCCCCACGATGCTGGGAAACATCGCTTCTTTATACTCAAGCCCGATAGCTAGGGTCCGTGCCTTCTCCATCACAAACGGAACCAGACAAGGTTGCCCTCTATCGCCAATTCTTTTCGTGCTGTCCTTAGAGCCCTTCCTACAAGCCATTCGAACCAACCCAGACATTCACGGAGTTATGGCTGGGGGGAAAGAATACAAACTAGGGGCCTA
>BLSH010000513.1:795167-819435 GCA_018402905.1 Glandirana rugosa
CCATGTAAAGTTTATTCCTCGTTGTCTTGTAGTCCTCATTATGTACGTATCTCTGTGACAATTTGTAGTTTAGAATGAATTGTCGAACCTATTCATAGAGAGTACAGCGTCTTCAACCAATCTATATGTTCCCATTTTGAACTCGTTTTCATATTCACATTCATATTCGTATTGGCCCCCTAAAAACCCTTAAAACCAGAAGAGACAAGACCACATATAAGAAAACTGACATTCACCTCCTACCCGACACAAAACACTCACTTATATGTATCAATGTATCAATGTATCAATCAGTCCAACTTTTTTCTGTGTTCAGGTAGGTCAAGTTGGTTTTTTTTTTTTTTATATATATGTATATATATGGGATTATTTGGTTGTATGTGTATATGTGTGTGTATATATATATATATGTGTATGTATATATGTATATATATTTTTTTTTTTTTTGGTTGAACTGGATGGACTTGTGTCTTTTTTCAACCTGACTAACTATGTAACTATGTAACTATGTATATTCACTCACAAAACACAGCCCATCCTCCACTTACAGTCAAAAGAATATACACCAGAACAGAGAAGACCAAAATTCCCAAAAATCCCCCGGTTATGCTTATACTTACACTTATACTTTTGCTCAAGTTTTACCCTTGTATATCTAACCAACTTCTGCGACATGAGAGATACTTATCCAAGCTGTTAAGTAAGATTTGATGTTTAACAGTGTCTCTATGCATGTATTACTCCTGATGTTCTGTTGCTCCTTATTTGAAATGTACCCCTTCTTTCCCTCAATAAACTTTACTTCTTGGAAAAAAAAAAAAAAGAAAAATTGGGACTTTAGGGTTGGTGGTGGCAGAACACTGTAACCCCTCACGGCTACTCTTGTTCGGCACAGGAACGGGCCCTGCTGTTGTAATTTATTTTAAAAATTGTAATGACATGCCCCAGTCAAACAGGTGCAACAAAATTGGCCCTTGGCTGTTGGTGGTGGCAGTGACAGAACACTGTAACCCCTCACAATTACTCTTTTTGGGTGCAGGATCGGAGCCCTGCAGTTAACAATTATTTAAAAAATTGTAATGACATGCCCCTGTAAAACTGGTGCAGAAAAATTGGAGCTTGGGTGTTGGTAGAACACTGTAACCCCTCACAATTACTCTTGTTGGGCGCAGGAACGGACCCTGCTGTTGAAAATTGTAATGACATGCCCCTGTAAAACAGGTGCAGAAAAATTGGGCCTTGCGTGTTGGTGGTGCCCATAAACCCAAAATATTGTTGGAAGCTAGCATCATCAGGATTCAGGAGGAATAGGATAAGCAGTCTTCAAGGCATCCTAAATCCCTAGCAAATTCAATCAGTTGCATCAGCATCAGGGGCTTAGCTGCTGATGTAGGACTGATTCACTTTTATAAATGTGAGTATGCTAACGGATTCTGTGGACAGGCGCACTCTTTGATCCATTACAAACCCTCCAGCAGGACTAAATGTCCATTCAGAAAGCACACTGTATGTAGCAGAGGACAGTATCTCGATTGCATATTGAGCAAGTACCGGCCAGTAATCCATCCTCAAGACCCAGTAACTCAGTGGATGCTCAGTTGGAAAGGTCTCCAAGTCTGCTCTTGCCCCCGGATATTCCTGCACATATAATGCAGACACTGACGATGGTTGCTTGAACCTATCAGCCCTGGGCGCTGAGGACTGAAGAATTGTTTAAAGGCATCGGTCAGCTGGTCACCTTCTCCATCGCTCTTCCTCTGACTGAAGGAAGCCTCAGAAACACTTTGTCCAGCAGCAGGTAATGGTAATCTCCCATGGTCTGGAAAGGCATTGCACAAACTTTTTCAAGCTATCCTGAAGCTGTTTCATCCTCTGCTCCCTCTGCGAAGGCAGGATGAGCTCTGCAACTTTACCCTTGTAATGTGGATTAAGAAGGGTTGCCAGCCAGTAATGATCCCTCTCCTTGATACCACGAACCCTGGGGTCTTTTTGCAGGCTTTGCAGAATCAGGGAGGCCATTCAGCATAAGTTTGAGCAGACATGAGAGTCCTCTGGGTCACTGAGGATGACATTGTCATGAACAACCTCCTCTCAGCCACGTACAACTCCTTGGGTTTCTGGGGACTGAAAACCATCCCTTGAAGACTGCTGCATGTTATCCTCTACATCCATGCTCACACAATCCTCCTCCTCCTCTTCTTCCTGTGTGTTTGGTGGGCCAGCAGGAATGCTATCTGCATAAAGGGGCCTTGAGAGGAAAGGAAGTCCTCCTCTTCCGCCCTCTGACAGGACAGTGTATGCATCCTTGATCAGTAGCCACTGACGTAACGAAAAAAAAACCAAGCTCCCCTGAGCCTGTCCATACTCACAGAGGTACTCATTGATGGCCCTTTGCAGTGTGTGCAGCCACTGCAGCATTGCCAATGTTCCATCTGGTGGACATGTCACAATTGAGGTGCTTGGTGGGCAGGTTCAATTCCCGCTGAATGTCAGTCAGGCGAGCACTGGCATTGTATGATTGCTGGAAATGACCACAGACTTTTCTGGCCTGCCTCAGAATATCTGGTAAGCCTGGGCACGTGTGCCAAGCATGAAACATGTGTCAAGTGTCCCTGTCGGAGGGCAGAGAGAAGGCTGGTGCCATTGACGCATAAAACCATTCCTGGCTCAAGCTGCCGCAGCGTCAACCACCTCTGGACCTGGCCCCGCAGAGCTGACAGAATCTCTGCCCCTGTGTGGCTCCTGTCCCCTAGACATACCAACTCAAGCACCACATGGCATCTTTTAGCCTGACTGCTTGCGTAGCCACTAGAATGCTTTGCGAGCACTGCTGGTTCAGAGAACACTGCTGCAGAAGAGGCCACAGAAGAAGAAGAGGGGGTGGAGGAAGCAGATGTGGCAGAATCACCACCATTTTTTTGGAGGCATGGTGGCGTAACTAGCTCCAACACTAAACCCTGTCCTGCATCCTTCCCAGCTGCCAACAGAGTTACCCAGTGCGCTATGAAAGAAAGTAGCGTCCCTGACCATGTCTGCTGGACCATGAGTCAGTGGTAATATGAACTTTGTTGCTGACTGCCCTGTCCAAGGAGGCCAAAACATTGCCTTCCACATGATGGTAGAGAGCTGGAATGGCCTTTTGTGAAAAGAAATGTCTTTCTGGAACCTGCCAAAGTGGTACAGCACATTCCACAAATTCACAAAAGGAGGCAGAGTCTACAAGCTGAAAAGGCAGCAGTTATAGTGCTAGCAATTTGGTCAAGCAAGCATTTAGACTCTGAGCATGTGGATGGCTGGGACAGTATTTTTTTTATGGTTCAGCAACTGGGGTAGGGAAATTTCCCCAGTGAATTCAACTGGTGGTGTACTGCTAGCAGATTGGCTGCAAGTACTTGTGGCACCCATTGCTACACCTTCATGCCTCTCAGTGCAGACTTTTGAGAGGACTGGAGGTATAGAAGGGGTTGAGGTCACAGATAAGGAGCAAGGAGAAGTTTGCCTTGCCTTATGATGTGGGTCTTTGAGGTGCTGTTGCCAACGGACTGCATGGCAGGTCATCATATGTCTTGTCAAGCATGTGGTGCACAAGTGGCTGCTGTTCAGGCCACACTTAATCTGCTTCAGACGGTGCAATCTACTGCACAAGTGTTGAAAAAAGCTCACACCGTTGAACTTTTTGAAGTCAGTGGGGAGTCAGCAGCGCCCTGCACCTATGGAGCTCTGTGGTGTGATGCAATAGGGTGGCTACCTTAAGCTGGCCCCTGAAGGACATCCTGCCTTGTTGGAGTTGTGCCTCCTCCTCACTTTCCTCTTCTTTTCTCTCAGGCACCCAAGCACAGTCAGTGTCCTCATCATCCCCTCCCTCCTCGTCACTGGAGCAAACTTGGCAGTATGCTGCAGCTGGGGGAACATGACTGCTAGTTTCTAGTCCTTATGTGGCACCCCCTCTCTCTAGGCTCACGTTTATCCCTTCCTCAACCTGGGAAACGCCATTGGAGCCTTTAAATTGCATCCTCCATCAGCATGTAACCGACACTATGGTCGAATAATTCTGGTGACTCCTCTATGCATGATGGTGGGGCTACGGAAGGAGTAACTGTGAACAAGGAGTGGGTGGAATATGCCACTTTGGCAGATGCATTGGAAAGCAAACTAGTATGAGCCTGAGTAACAGAGGATGAGGAGGATGAGGGCGGCTTAGTTATCCACTCCACCAACTCTTCTGCATGTTGTGGCTCAATAACACAGCCAACAGCAGAAAAAAAGGACAAGCGTGACCCGTCTGCAGAGGATGCACCACATCCACCACCACCACTTTTCACTGTAGACACAGAGGCTGCTTGCCCTAATTTAGTGGCTTGGGAGCGTCTGCCTCTCCTTGGTGGCCTTCTGGACATGATGGGGATTTTTTAGGAAAGGTGAGCAGCACTTCAGTGTTCTTCAGGTGCCAGCAATCAAGCCTTACCCCAAGGCTATATATAAAAATGAAAGTCCAGGATTGCTGCACGCAATTTCTGTAATATTTTTAAAGTATCAAAATACAAGCACCATTCAAGAATTTTTTTCAAATGGTAACATACTGATCATAAAAAGATCATGTATGTCAAACAAAGTCCATAACAAGACAATGATCTTGCTCCATATTTACCAACAGTTTCGGGCTATTGTCCTCCTCTCACACCCTTTCTCAAGGTATGGAACAATACCTTGAGAAAGGGCGTGAGAGGAGGACAATATGTTACCATTTGACAGTATGTTACCATTTGAAGAAAATTCTTGAATGATGCTTGTATTTTGATACTTTAAAAATATTAAAGAAATTGTGTGCAGCAATCCTGGACTTATATATATTCTTTCACTGCCTGAACTGACTTTATATACTGTACACTGAATGAGCTGTATATATAGTCTACACTGAATGCAGCATATTTTATATATATACTATACACTGTATATATATATATATATATATATATATATATATATATATATTTATATTCTTTCACTGCCTGCACTGGCTCTATATACTATATACTGAATGAGTTGTATATATAGTCTACACTGAATGCAGTGTAATATATATATATATATATATACATACACACACACACTGTATATATACTATATACTGTAGATATATATATATATATACTGTATATATACTATATATATATATATATATATATATTCTTACACTGCCTGAATTGACTTTATATACTTTACACTGAATGAGCTGTATATATAGTCTACACTGAATGCTGCGTATTATATATATATATAGAGTCTATGCAGTCTATCCCTCCTCTCTGTGGCTCTGTCTATGCACCCTCTCAATCCCTTCCATTCTCTGTGTGGTTGTGTTTATGCAGCCTCACTCCTATGTGTCGTGTCTTTGCAGGTTCTTACTCCTTCTTCTCCTCTCTTTGACTATGTCTATGCACCCTCTTAGTTCCTTCCATTTTTGTGTGCCTGTGTTTATGCAGCCTCTCACTCCCTCTCATCCACGTTGTGTGGCTGTGTCTATGCAGCCTCTCGTCCCCTCCCCACCTCTGTGTGGCTGTGTCTATGTACCCTCTCACTTCCTTTGCTTTTTGTGTGACTTTGATTATGCATTATCTCACTCACTCTCCTCTTCTCTGTGTGGCTGTGCCTATGCAGCCTCTTACACCCTCCACTGTGTGACTATGCATGTTTGCAGCTTCTCCCTCCCTCCTTTCCTCTGTGTTGTTGTGTCTATGGAGCCTCTTATTCCCTCCCCTCTTCTGTGTGACTGTGTCTATGCTAGTATAAATATGCACCGCGCTAGGTGCTTAACATTCTACAGCCATTAATTCATATTTGAAATAAATGCAATTTTTTTTTTAGTAAACGAGTTCCATAGTGTTTGAGTAAAGCACTCGTGCTCTTAAATTCAATGAAGGACAGGTGCTCCGCTTGTGCTCAGTTCAGGTGCATAGACACAGCCATACAGCAGAGGTGAGGAAGTGACAGGCTGCATAGAAACAGCCACACAGAGATGGTAAAGGAAGTGACAGGCTGCATAGAAACAGCCACACAGAGATGGTAAAGGAAGTGACAGGCTGCATAGAAACAGCCACACAGAGATGGTAAAGGAAGTGACAGGCTGCATAGACACAGCCACACAGAGGAGGAGAGGAAGTGAGAGACTGCATAGAAACAGCCACACAGAGATGGTAAAGGAAGTGATAGGCTGCATAGACACAGCCACACAGAGGAGGAGAGGAAGTGAGAGGCTGCATAGACACAGCCATGCAGAGGAGGAGAGGAAGTGAGAGGCTGCATAGACACAGCCATGCAGGGGAGGAGAGGAAGTGAGAGACTGCATAGAAACAGCCACACAGAGATGGTAAAGGAAGTGATAGGCTGCATAGACACAGCCACACAGAGGAGGAGAGGAAGTGAGAGGCTGCATAGACACAGCCATGCAGAGGAGGAGAGGAAGTGAGAGGCTGCATAGACACAGCCATGCAGAGGAGGAGAGGAAGTGAGAGGCTGCATAGACACAGCCATGCAGAGGAGGAGAGGAAGTGAGAGGCTGCATAGACACAGCCATACAGAGGAGGGGAGGAAGTGAGTGGCTGCATAGACACAGCCATGCAGAGGAGGAGAGGAAGTGAGAGGCTGCATAGACACAGCCATGCAGAGGAGGAGAGGAAGTGAGAGGCTGCATAGACACAGCCATGCAGAGGAGGGGAGGAAGTGAGAGGCTGCATAGACACAGCCAGAGGAGGGGAGGAAGTGAGAGGCTGCATAGACACAGCCACACAGAGGAGGAGAGGAAGTGAGAGGCTGCATACATACAGCTACACAGAGGAGGGGAGGAAGTGAGAGGCTGCATAGACACAGCCAGAGGAGGGGAGGAAGTGAGAGGCTGCATAGACACAGCCACACAGAGGAGGGGAGGAAGTGAGAGGCTGCATAGACACAGCCACACAGAGGAGGGGAGGAAGTGAGAGGCTGCATAGACAAAGCAACACAGAGAAAGGGAAGGAGCTAGAGGCTTCATAAACACAGTCACAGAGAGGACAGTGGATGGAGCCACAGCATATGGCTCCTGGAAATGTTGAATACTTTTGGAGGCTGCAGTGCGGAAAGGGAGAGAAGGTAGGATGTACATACTGCTGGAGGGTATAATACTTCTTCTACTACAGAAACCTAGATTTAGAATATTTTGTAGACTTGACAGGATCCCTTTAATGGCCATACCAACAAATCTGGTTTCTTTTGCAAACCAAAGAAAGAATCTTATAGCTCGCTATGGGCAAAGTTTCTTTTGTTCTAGTATTCATAAAACACCTTGTTTTGGTTCAGATCATTCTTCATAACATCAGACAAAATTTAATTTATTTCAATGACTTTTTGTGCTTGCTCATGAAAGCATATCACTGAACTCTGTCTTCAATATTATGCAATTCTGTATCTCCAAATATGCCCTCTCTTCAAACATCAAACTAATAATAACATATTTAACTGCAAACCCAAGAGCCATACAAATATTAATATTTTACCAGCACGTTCTGTTCCACTGTATTGATCCAAATGAAAAATGATGGCTCACGTGACTAAACGCCTATATTTTAATATCTTATATTTTCGGAGGGTGAGCTTACATCTAGAATATTAAATTAAGCCAGAATAGGATAATGAAAAAGCTATTCATTTGAACATATGCATTTCAATAAATACTATTATCTCTGTCCTGGAAGGGATAATGGCTGCAAAATAAAAGAACTCAACCTTCTTTTTCCATTAAATTCTATTTACTAAAGCAAAAGAAGAGATGTGCAGTGTTCTGTTTAATGTCAGATACTTAATACATATTGTATTGTGAATTCATTGCTGAAGAAAAAGTTCAAGCAAATGGAAAAAAACTGCATATAAAATGCCTCTATTGTATGCAAACTTTGACCATAAGTAGGCCACCTGTGCCATGGCAGACAGATCTGCCAAAAAGAAGTACACACAAATGGCCATTTATATTACTAAGGCATACCCTCCAAAGGCATACGTTGCCCAGCACATACAATGTCCTGGCGAGGCATTCCTCCATTCACCTCATTCATGTGGATGTAGGAATCTGGGTTTTTTTCGATCAAAAAATCTATGGCCGCTTTATTGTCAACGACAGCATTTAGTAAAGTGGAACTAAGCTTCCACTGTGGATAACTGCAAGGAGCGAGAGACCCACAGAGTCAAAAAACAGTACTACAGAACTTGGGAAGATTAGAAGAAATGGCCAGGTAAGGTACACAGAGTTCAAACACGAGCAAGGAAACAGTGACCTGAAATAGGGAAGTCAATTTTAGCTTGGAGAATGGTGTCAAACACTTAGTGTTAAAGTGGTATTTAAGTGGTTGTAAAGCCCTAAGGTTTTTCACCTTAATGCATTCTATGTGACCAAGTGAGTGGGTGAAAAAGGCTGAGTTCCCTTTATTGTATAACCTTGAAGAGCTGCTGTGCAAAGGAACCCTCTGGTGTGCATGAACCATGTGAAGTGGTGAGCCGGCCATCCCGAGCCGCCTATATCTTAGGTAGGTAGTGGGGCCCCATCAGCGTCATGCTAATGACCTGCTGTGTAAGCAGGACAAGGTGTGGGACAGTGGCTCCACCCATGGCCAGGTTAGCCCTCAGCGGAGCCACCCCCAGATAGAAAAGAGGGAAGAAAAGCAAATCAGCTCCAGGCATGGGAAAAGCCATGGGCAGAGATGCAATGACGCCGACGCATAGGAGGCAAAACCCCGTCCCCACACAAATTTTAAAATTTGCTTGCTAATCATGTCTCTTTCTTTTTATTTCTGTATCTTAAAATGTATACTATAATTGTCTTTGTACATGATGGGATTGTTTTTTACATAAATAATAATATTTTATACTAAAGAATAAAACTTTAATCAATAAACTATTGACATGAAACTTATTTACCAACATTTTTTATTCACACAGTGACCAGGCCTCATTTAAAGTCCCATTTTCTCTCTTTGTACTCAGCAAATACAGGGATGGAGGTCTGCCACTGCTCAGTATGTATACCTTTTTTTTTTGGGTGCCGGGTCACATTTATTTCTATTCATATCATGTATATAGCGTAACCTCACATATGGTATATAGCACAGCCTCACATATTAGGGTATATAGCACAGCCTCACACATGGTATATAGCACAGCCTCACATGTGATATATAGCACAGCCCAGGGGCAGACTGACAACTCATGGGGCCCCCGGACAATAGGAGATCATGGGCCCCCCAAGGTTTAAGATGGTATGAAGGCAGTTGTTGGGGATTTCATTTCGTGGGGAGATATTTCTTTTAGTGGCAGTGTCTGAGGGATGACCAGGGACGGATGATGGGAAGATAGGGAATGCATTGGGACTGTTCTGGTGTTCTATCAGAATACCGCTATCCATCAGAAATTGCGACGGAAGTGAGCAAAATTGCTCATTGTGCATGTGCTATTCGTTCCAACATGGCTGCTATGTGTTTCAATAGGTTTCCTAATCTGACAGAACAGGAAGGTGGCAGTGGACATCTTGTTACACTCAGACAAGTCTTCAATTTCACACTTATTTTAGCAGTTAACTCACCTTACATACTGAAATAGACTGTCACTGCAACAGAGTGAAATAGTCTATTTCAGTATATAATCACTTTGGAGCTGAGCAGTGTTGGGTGTACCAAGATGGCCATCACCACCTTCTGCCTGCAGGCTTGTGGCTGTATTTACTACAACATCAAAATTCTATAATAATAATAATAATGTAATACTGTATTTCAGTATATAAGGTGAGTTAACTGCTAAAATAAGTGTGAAATTGAAGACTTGCCTGGGTGTAAAAAGATGTCCGCTGCTTCCTACGTGTTCTGTCAGATTAGGAAACCTACTGTAATGCATAGGGGCCATGTTGGGATGCATAGCGGATGCAAAGTAAGCATTTCTTGCACAGAAAGTCACTTCTGTTACATTTTCTGATGGGTAGCGATATTCTGACAGGACAACGGCTGGAAGCATGAAGGGTGCTCATCCTGAGCACAGAAATGTCTACATTTAGGACATATACAGTATCTCACAAAAGTGAGCACACCCCTCACATTTTTGTAAATATTTTATTATATCTTTTCATGTGACAACACTGAAGAAATGACACTTTGCTACAATGTAAAGTAGTGAGTGTACAGCTTGTATAACAGTGTAAATTTGCTGTCCCCTCAATATAACTCAACACACGCCATTAATGTCTAAACTGCTGGCAACAAAAGTGAGTACACCCCTAAGTAAAAAAAAGCCCAAATTGGGCCCAATTAGCCATTTTCCCACCCTGGTGTCATGTGACTCATTAGTGTTGCAAGGTCTCAGGTGTGAATGGTGAGCGGGTGTGTTAAATTTGGTGTTATCCCTCTCCCTCTCTCATACTGGTCACTGGAAGTTCAACATGGCACCTCATGGCAAAGAACTCTGAGGATCTGAAAAAAGAATTGTTGCTCTACATAAAGATGGCCTAGGCTATAAGAAGATTGCCAAGATCCTGAAACTGAGCTGCAGGACAGTGGCCAAGACCATACAGCGGTTTAACAGGACAGGTTCCACTCAGAACAGGCCTCGCCATGGTCGACCAAAGCGGTTGCGTGCACATGCTCAGCATAATATCCAGAGGTTATCTTTGAGAAATAGACGTATGAGTGCTGCCAGCATTGCTGCAGAGGTTGAAGGGGTTGGGGGGGTCAGCCTGTCAGTGCTCAGACCATACGCAGCACAGTGCTGAAAACAAGCAGACTAAGGACGTGGATTACTGGAACCATATCCTGTGGTCTGATGAGACCAAGATAAACGTATTTTGTTCAGATAGTGTCAAGCGTGTGCGGTGGCAACCAGGTGAGGAGTACAAAGACAAGTGTGTCTTGCCTACAGTCAAGCATGGTGGTGGGAATGTCATGGTCTGGGGCTGCATGAGTGCTGCTGGCACTGGGGAGCTACAGTTCATTGAGGGAACCATGAATGCCAACATGTACTGTGACATAATGAAGCAGAGCATGAAACTTCACTTCGGAGACTGGGCTGCAGGGCATTGTTCCAACATGATAACAAACCTAAAAACACCTCCAAGAGGACCACTGCCTTGCTAAAGAAGCTGAGGGTAAATGTGATAGATTGGCCAAGCATGTCTCCAGACCTAAACCCTATTGAGCATCTGTGGGGCATCCTCAAATGGAAGGTGGAGGAGCGCAAGGTCTCTAACATCCACCAGCTCTGTGATGTTGTCATGGAGGAGTGGAAGAGGACTCCAGTGGCAACCTGTAAAGCTCTGGTCAACTCCATGTCCAAGAGAGTTCAGGCAGTGCTGGAAAATAATGGTGGCCACATAAAATATTGACACTTTGGGCCCAATTTGGACATTTTTACTTAGGGATGTACTCACTTTTGTTGCCAGCGATTTAGGCAGTAATGGCTGTGTGTTGAGTTATTTTGAGGGGACAAAAAATTTACACTGTTATACAAGCTGTAAACTCACTACTTTATATTGTAGCAAAGTGTAATTTCTTCAGTGTTGTCACATGAAAATATATAATAAAATATTTACAAAAATGTGAGGGGTGTACTCACTTTTGTATAGTACTTTTATATAGATATATATGGCCAGCGGTAAGTAGTAATTGACTGATATCTCATATATAGAGTAGATAGGTAGTGAGTTTTGGATTGCACTGAGTTTTGGTTAACAAAGGGTTAAATAGGATAGTCATTAATTAGGTTAACTTAACTGGACAGAGTGATTGGGGGTTGTTTATATAGATAGGGCTGTCAGCTCTGGGGGGTTGCTGCTGACTTAGGCTACCCCCCCCCCCCCCCACACACACACACATATACACAGAGACTGTCTTTTCCAGTTCTCCTTGTCACCTAGTAGTAGGGCCTTCACTGCAAAGCAAATCCTCCTAGCAGAATCTTTGCAGCTTACCTCCCCAGACTTCCCCCTCAGCTCACTTCTCCCCATCCTGCAGTGTGCCCTGCCTCCCGATTCTCCCAGTACACAGCACTGATGATTGGGGGGGGCGGGGAATCTAAAGCAGAGATTACACACTGAATGCAGGACACTATGAGGGAAGGGTGACACAGACACCAGGATCAGAGCTTCTAACTAATGTACAGTTAGAAGCAATAAATGCAGATTTCCCCACAGTGGCAAGTAAGCTCATGGGTCCACCGAATAGCCAGTCCACACCTGGCACGGCCTCACATAACGGCTGGACCGGCGGCTCTTACCTGCTTATGTGCAGGACTCTCCTTCCCATGTGTTCAATGGAGAGGGGAGGGACCTCCAAAGCCGATTGGCTGCACAGATCGGAGGCCCCTCCACTCTCCATTGAACACAAGGGGAAACAGACCTAGAGCCGGAGAGAGATCATACGACCATAGCGTGGCCATGTTTTTCAAGCAAAAATCGATATATCGGGATTTTAGTTGGGACAGACTCCAATCGGGACAAGGGTCCCAAATTCAGGATTGTTCCGGGAAAATAGGGACTGTTGGCAAGTATGTAATTAATAATAAGGGCCCTTGGCAACTGAATACAAGTATGTTTTTGAAATACTTAAATTTAATATGCTTTACATGCAATTTTTTAATTTGGTTATGGCCCCCCAGAGCTTTTGCCAATATGTGTAAGTACGTACAGCATATTTGCACATTATGGTAGACTTGCATCCTAGTGTATTTATTGCTCTGCCGGCTTCTTCTTCCATGTCCGAAGTCTTCTGACTGCAGCCACCAGTCAGCCATGATATACATAACCACTGCACATGTGCATGGGAATTACATTGTCCCGTGACCCAGGTCTTACTTTTGTACACTGGGTGGCAGTTTGATATTATACTGAACTACACATGCATAGCAGTCAGTATACAGTTGAAAAAAAGGTATAGCAAGAAGGGATAGAGGTTTTATAGTAGGAAACCTACAGAGAGAAGGTAGAGAGGTTTTATAGTAGGAAACCTACAGAGGTTCTACTGCCATAAAAAACATAGCTGCTACCAATTGTTTTTAAAATTAACCTTAGTTTCGGTAATCATTTTTTTTGTTAAGTACACAATAGCCAAGCAAGCATTTTTACAACATTCATGTGATTTATTTAACCCGTCCACAGTGGAATTTTGCCTCACTGTGATATCTACATTATATTTCTTATTTTAAAATAATAATTAAGTAAGTAACTGCTGCACAATGTACAGTTTGTAGTCAAGTCAAGTCACAAACATCTGATTTTCATACTGGAAACTAGACATTTACACAATCTTATTCTTAAAATGAATAATTGCCACAATCAATTAATGCACCCCTCCAACATTATCTTCCCTGGGAAAATGTACAACCCCAATTCCTAAAAAGTTGGTATACTGTGAAAAATCTACATAAAAACAGAATGCACTGATTGGAAAAATCTCATAAACGTATGTTATTCCCAATAGAAAACATATCAAATGTTTAAAATGAGAAAATGCAAAAACTTTAAGAAAAAAATAAGGTTATTTTGAAATTGATGGCAGCAACCAGTGTTGCCTACCACCTGTTAATTTATGGGCAGCCCGTAAAATTCAGCTCATTTTTTGGGCTGCCCGTAAAAGCCCATTACGGGCAGTGGCGTACATAAAAAAAATGGCTGCAGGCTCACTATGCAACTGCGCATGCGCCTTTCCGAAGCTTGCCGGGCTCGGGAAAACTTGTACACGCTTGGCTGGGCGGTGAATGCTCAGAAACGTAATAGCGCCGCCTGGCATCACTTGTTCTTGATGGTGCAGCGGCGGTGTCTCGCCACAGCAGAGGAGGAGCCGCTGCTGAGGAGGAGTGAGGTCAGTGACACTGACTCATTTGAGGGGGGGGGGTAATAAAAAAGGGGCAGAGAGCAGGAGTCAGATGACATTACTGGGAGTGAAGCAGTCAGAGGACACTGATGTGCTGTGGCGCTGCCCTGTGGAGAGGTGAAAGGGGCACATGAGGTGGACACTGATGTGCTGCTCTGTGGACTGGAGAGGTGAAAGGGGCACATGAGGAGGACACTGATGTGGAAAGGTAATATGAAGGGGGATAGAGGAGGGAACTACTGTGAGGGGGTTGGGAGGACACTACTATGGCTGTGAAGTCTCTGCCCATCTCCTGCATCATGCTTTCAGTCTCTGACCATCTCTTGTATCATGTCTGCAGTCTCTGACCGTCTCCTGTATCATGTCCACAATCTCTGACCATGTATTGTATCATGTCTGCAGTCTCTGACCATCTCCTGTACCATGTCCGCAGTCTCTGACCATCTCCTGTATCATGCCCGCAGTCTCTGACCATCTCCTGTATCATGTCCGCAGCCTCTGGCCATCTCCGGTATCCTATCTGCAGTCTCTGACTATCCCCTGTATCCTGTCTGCAGTCACTAACCATCTCATGTATCCTGTAAACACTAATCTATCCAAAACTGCACCTATCAATAGATTCTAAATCTGCGCCACTAAAGATGGGAGTATCTCAAATAAAACCAGTTAAGGGTAAACATAAATAGTTGAGGGTGTATCTTCTAATACACAGCAAGCTGCCACTTTAAAAATAAATATCAAACTTTCCAAGTATATGTGACCTGACACATAAGTAGCGCTAAAAAATGATATATCTGAATAAATCACTAAACGTTCCCAGCACATCACTGTCAACCAGTGTGCTTGGGATTAATGCAATTTCTATATCTTAATACATAGCTATCAACCAATAAGCTGAGAATTAATCAACAGCACATCATTTTCAGAAATTAGTCCTTCTCATCATGCTGTTACTCAGTCTATTAAACACCACGTGATGAGTGATTATCCTTATAAATGAGTCCAATCTGTGTGTAGGCTTTAAACGGTCCCAAATAAGACAGGCAATTCTTGCTGTAATACACAACTCCCTTTAGCCTTCACCTAGTGAGCATGCAGGTGACCACCTTCCCCCTTAGATTAGTCGCTTACCACAACTTTGTGTTAGGCAATTCTCATGCTCTACCCACAGCGTTTTTGAGTGCTTAATCCTGCACATCAGAGGAACACACACTGGATGCTGGTCCGCCTCATAAGTGTATACATGTGAATAGAAGAAAGCAAGTGCCAAACATAGTGTAAAACTGTACAAACTGTTATTCATAACATATCAAAAACACGTCCCCCCTGCGTTCAAACTCTTACCAGAAGGAAGAGGATCAGTACATGTAAAATCAAACGCAGGCGCCACTCGTCCCTGGACAGGTGAAACGGCTCCACTGTTTGCCTCTGTCCCTTTGTTCCCACTCCTCCGTCCAGCGGAGAGTCGAGCGGAACGTGTGGATCGTCTGCTTGTGTGTGTCTGTACTAGCCAATCACGACGTGTTTCGTCACTCAGGACTTCAACCGGTGATTGGCTGTACGGTCTCTAGGCAAACCCTATATACCCGCCCTCGTATATGTTAATCGTCTCGGAGACATCCCTTTTTACGATGGAATACACACATATACAAGGACGAGCGGCCTCTGTATTAACAATCCGCCCTCGTATATGCTAATCATCTTGTAGATATCCCTTTTTACGATGGAATGCACACATATACAAGGACGAGCGGCCTCTGCATTAACAACAATTCTATTATAGAATAAGGTTATGCAATTCATAGAAAGGAAAAGAGGTACCTCAGCCCTAGTTTTTGCAGGATACCAATAATTTACACTTTACTGAAGATTCATAAGCATCCAACTAGACCGCCCCCTAGGCCAATAGTTAATGGCATTGGGTCGGTCTCAGCTAGACTGAAAGAATTTGTGGACATCTTATTGCAACCAAGTGTACAGAAAACTAGGGCATACTTGAGAGACACAAAGGAACTACTAAGCTTGTTAACCCAAGTCTCATTTAACAAGGAAGACTCTGTTATACTCATCACAGCTGATGTTGCATCACTTTACACGATAATACAAAATGACGATGCAATGTTGGCCCTCAATTGGGCAATAAGTAGGCGGTCATACACACAGAAGAGATTTTTGGGCCAAGCTTTGGATTTTTGCATGTCTCATAATTATTTTTGGTACGATGGCATGTTCTACACTGAGCAGGTTGGCGTTGCTATGGGGGCCAAATTTTTGCCCCCCAGCATCGCCAACCTGTTTATGGCAGAGTGGGAGGACAAGGTTATTTTTGGGAGAGATATTGATGTTTTACCGACTATATATAGATGACCTGATACTAATCTGGAAAGGTGACCTGCAAACAGCAAAAGACTTTTTGGCCCATTTGAATCATAACAACAAAAACATCAAGTTGGAATACAATATGAGTGACATCACTATTAATTATTTGGATGTCACGATAGAGAGAAATGATACGGACTTAAGTACCAAGGTCTACTTTAAACCAACCGACCGTAACAGCTATCTCTCAATTTGCAGCGGACATCACCCCATGTGAATTAAGAACATCCCTAGAGGGCAGTTCCTCAGGGTAAGAAGAAACTGCACGAATGTGATGGATTATAAGAAACAAGCAGGAGTATTAAAATCAAAATTTGAACAAAAAGGTTATCAATCCCGGGAGCTTGACAGAATCATAGAGGAAGTAGAGTGTATTCCACGTGAACAGTGTTTGAAAGATAAAGATACAGTATCAAACAATAGGCCATTTCAACTTAATTTCCTATCTGATTTTCACAGCCAATATAAAGAAGTAGAAGAAATCATTGGCATATCCTACAGATGGATAGGGACCTGGGGGCCTTGCTCTGAGATAGGCCTAAATTTATCTATAGAAAGGCACCCAATTTTGCAGATCATGTGGTGAAGAAAATCCTGAATGCTCCAGGGCAAATGAAGTTCCCCAGCAACACATTAGGGTTCTTCCCATGTAAGAGCTGTAAGGCTTGTAGATGGACCAGAGGGGCAAATAAGAGATGCTATTCAGTCGCAAACATAGAAGGAAAAATATTTAAAATAAAAGAATTAATCACATGCAACTCTACACATGTTGTGTATCTACTATGGTGTCCCTGTGGCCTTCATTATATTGGCCGAACTAAGAGGCAGCTCAAAGTACGGATAGGGGAACATCTGACTAATATTAAAAAAAAGGGTACAAAGATCACAGTGTATCAATGCACTTTAAATTAAAACATAATAGGGATCCCAGTGTTCTGCGTTTTTGTGGGATAGAGGTAGTCCTTCCCCAATGGAGAGGATCCAATAGAGTGAGGGATCTATCACAAAGGGAAACCTATTGGATTTACCTTTTGAAAAGTATGCAGCCACTGGGAATGAATATTGAACTAGACATTAATTCCTTCATTTCTGACACTTAGATTGACTATTAGCAGGTTGAGTGCAACTATAAAGAGATTATCACTTTTATTAATTTTTATTTATTTTTATCATCTGACTAGTAGCCACCCGAATGATATTGTCTTTTAGGTGATTCATTCATACATTTATTCTAGGGATATTAGCAGTACTGATATATGTTATCATGAACGCAACAGTCAGGATGATGTCAATGCATCATCTAGACGTAGCTATTATCTGCAATGTCTAATGTAACATAAGTTATATTGAGTAGTTCAGTCAGAGCAGTTTGATTAGGATGATCCATCATTATAGAGTTTTAATTGCATTAATAATAGAATTGTTGTTAATGCAGAGGCCGCTCGTCCTTGTATATGTGTGCATTCCATTGTAAAAAGGGATATCTACGAGATGATTAGCATATACTAGGGCGGATTGTTAATACAGAGGCCGCTCGTCCTTGTATATGTGTGTATTCCATTGTAAAAAGGGATGTCTCCGAGACGATTAACATATACGAGGGCGGGTATATAGGGTTTGCCTAGAGACCGTACAGTCAATCGACAGTTGAAGTCCTGAGTGACGAAACGCATCGTGATTGGCTAGTACGGCAACACCCACAAGCAGACGATCCACGCGTTCGGCTCGACTCCCCGCTGGACGGAGGAGTGGGAATGAAGGGACAGAGGCAAACAGTGGAGCCATTTCACCTTTCCAGGGACAAGTGGCGCCTGCGTTTGATTTTACATGTACTGATCCTCTTCCTTCTCGTAAGAGTTTGACCGCAGGGGGGACGTGTTTTTGATATGTTATGAATAAAAGTTTGTACAGTTTTACACTATGTTTGGCACTTGCTTTCTTCCATTCACATGTATACACTTATGAGGCGGACCAGCATCCAGTGTGTGTTCCTCTGATGTGCAGGATTAAGCACTCAAAAACGCTGTGGGTTGAGCATTGCCTAACACAAAGTTGTGGTAAGTGACTAATCTAAGGGGGAAGGTGGTCACCTGCATGCTCACTCGGTGAAGGCTAAAGAGAGTTGTGTATCACAGCAAGAATTGCCTGTCTTATTTGGAACCGTTTAAAGCCTACACACAGATTGGACTCATTTATAAGGATAATCACTCATCACGTGGTGTTTAATAGACTGAGTAACAGCATGATGAGAAGGACTAATTTCTGAAAATTATGTGCTCTTGATTAATTCTCAGCTTATTGGTTGATAGCTATGCATTAAGATATAGAAATTGTATTAATCCCCAGCACACTCGTTGACAGTGATGTGCTGGGAACGTTTAGTGATTTATGCAGATATATCATTTTTTAGAGCTACTTATGTGTCAGGTCACATGTACTTGGAAAGTTTGATCTCATGTATCCTGTCTGCAGTCTCTGACCATCTTCTGTATCCTGTCTGCAGTCTCTGACCATCTCCTGTATCATGTCTGCAGCTTCTGACCATCTCCTGTATCATGTCTGCAGGCTCTGACTATCTCCTGTATAATGTCCGCAGTCTCTGACCATCTCCTGTATCCTGTTTGCAGTCTCTGACCATTTCGTGTACTATGTCTGCAGTCTCTGACCATCTCCTGTATCATGTTTGCAGTCTCTGAACGTCTCTTGTAACATATCTGCAGTCTCTCACCATCTCCTGTATCCTGTCCACAGTATCTGACCATCTCCTGCATCCTGTTCACAGTCTCTGACCATCTCCTGTATTCTGTACGAAGTCTCTGACCATCTCCTGAATCATGTCTGCAGTCTCTGACCCTCTCTTGTTTTTTATCATGTCTGCAGTCTTTGAGGGGAGTCTAGAGAGGAGTCAAGAGTGGGAGCACCGCTGGGATGGGGGTGCAGTCCGAACATCTCTTGTATTCTGTCTGCAGTCTCTAAACATCTCCTGTATCCTGTCCGCAGTCTCTGACGATCTCATGTATCCTATCTGCAGTCTCTGACCATCTCCTGTATCCTGTCCACAGTCTCTGACCATCTCCTGGATCCTATTCGCAGTCTCCGACCATCTCCTGTATTCTGTACGCAGTCTCTGACCATCTCCTGAATCATGTCCGCAGTCTCTGACCCTCTCTTGTTTTTTATCATGTCTGCAGTCTCTGAGGGGAGTCTAGAGAGGACTCAAGAGTGGGAGCACCGCCAGGTTGGGGGTCACGGGAGGTGTCAGACGTGTGTGAACTGTGGAGAGGACTCTGTAGGATAAAACCAGAGCCGCCAAGCTGGAGCCGTCTGACTGAGTCCTGCACAGTGCACCTGAGAGGAGGTCAGTGACAGCGCCACTAGGCCAGTCTGAGAGGAGGGTTGCTGACGTAAGGGGGGAGGGAATACTATAATGTAAGAGGGCACTGATATAAAGGTTTCTCCCTATATTAGTAACCCCCCCCCCTTACCTTAGTGTATTCACTCTGCGGAAGGTAGTCTCTGGTCACCAGATCCCCCCCCCCCACATTAGAGTCCTTGGCATTCCTGTTTACATTAGAGTCTGCAGGATTCCCCTTACAGTGCAAGGGCAATGCTGCAGACCCTGAAGTAAGTGTGAACTCTAATGTAAATGGAACGCAGAGGACTCTGATATAAGGTGGTCTCTGGTCACCAGAGCTCCCCCCTTACATCAGAGGTCCCCCTTAGATCATGATCTGCAGTGTTCCCCTTTACATAATAGTTCCCTTGCCCTGTAAGGGAGAATCCTGCAGGGTTATAGTAACCTGACCTTCATTTAAATGGAGAAATATGTTTTTGACTTTTGTTTAACTTAAACACATTGCTAATAGCACTAGCTATATGTTTATAGTCTAAATATTAATATTTCCACTGTTTAGCACTGAAAACTGGCATAGGTACTTTTTTGCAGTGTCAGTAAAAAAATGCAACTCTGTCAGTAAATGTCATGATTTTTGCCAGAAAATAAATTGGTGGTGTTTGTAAATTTTGGCGTCCTACCAGTAATTTTCACTTTGGGGGGGGGGGGGGGGGGGTTGGCAACACTGGCAGCAACAGGTCTCAAAAAAGCTGGGACAGGGCAACAAAAAGCTGGCAATGTAAGTGGTACTAACAAGTGTAGCGGTACCCCCGTAGGAGCTGCTGAGTATTGTGGCACACTAATTACCCTGCCCAACCAGGCATTCACCTCTCAGGCACTCCGAGACATAAAACAGTCCATATGCTTTCTTTTGTTTTGTTACCCATGCCCATAGAATCAAACCATCAATGATTGGGACTTCATATACATCCTGTATACACATCACTCCATTTCTCCTCCTGCACATCACTTCCTTTCTTCAGATTATCAAAGCTTACTCCTCCTTCACATCACTTGACTCTCAGGAGCAGCTAGCACATGATGAGTTAGACCTGACACTGGCTCATCCAGGCCTTTGAAGTTGCCCTATACAGGCAGGGACAGTGGGGCCCCTATAGTGTAGCAAAATAGAAAGTTCTGGTGCTGGCTGTCCTATATGCAGCTACTGATCCCAGTCAGCTCTCAACCTGCCAGCCCCCCTAGCTGCAGCTGCCCAACTCCACTGCCCATGATACCACAGTATTTTCCTCTGGTTTCACACCCATCCCAGACTGCACTCTCCCAGTCCTCTCAGGTGTATCTCCCCAGTCCTCCTGACTGTCCATGTCACTCACCAGCCCTCCTGGCTGCATCCAGTTGTTCCTCTCCCTGGAGACTTGCCCGGCAGTGCTCTCTCCTGCTGTCTTCTTGCTCCACCTGTGCCTTCTGACCAGACCACCTCTGCACTCTCCTGGAGGGCCCTGTCCGCACGTGAGCCCAGGTCCAAGATCCCCCCCCCCCCAGGCTGGGGAGCTCCCTCAAGGGCCCCGACAGCCTCAACACTCCATCTCCAGCTCTTCCACCAGAACAACTCCTCCCCATCTGTGCTGACCCTGGGTATTTAAGGAGGCCTGCCCCCAGCCAATGCAAGTTAGGGATTGGTCAGGGCTCCCCACAGTACCCCAGGCAGCTCCATCTCTCCTCTCCTCCTCTCTTTTCAGAACCTTCCAGAAAACTCTGGAAAGAAGAGGGAGTTCTCAGGGAGGCTGCCTGTGAGTCACCAGCTCTACACTGAGCCACTCCCAGCCCAGAATGTAAAAACAAACTGGCCTAGCCATAAGCTAGGCCTGCCTAAATTTTCCTACTCTCACAGAAATCCTACCTCTAGCACCTACCTGCCTAGAGGGTGCTACACAAGGAAGAGTTGGAAGAAAATTTTGCAATTAGGTTAATTGGCAACAGGTCAGTAACAGCGGGTATAAAAAGAGCATCTTAGAGAGCCAGAGTGTCTTTTTTCTATTATAAATAAAATATGGGTTTATGAGATTAGCAAATCATTGCATTCTGGTTTTATGTAGATTTTACACAGCACCCCAATTTTACTTGAATTGAGATTGTTCTAGCACCCTTACACTGATATAGTAAAGCACTCCCTTGTGTAGACATCCAAAAGCCTTGAGTCTGCTGTTGGGGTGCCACCATCTTGGATATGATGTCAGCGGCCCTAGGAGACTCAGAGCTGTCAATCAAGGGACACTCTTTAGTATTCCCCTTCGCTCTTCACTTGTAGCTATAAGAAAGTTATACTGAGAGGTAAAAGGAGGGACAGAGGAGTTGAGCCAGCATAGACAGTAATTAGACATGCCCAGAAGTAGAGAGGGCTAATGATATGCAAGGAGCTAGGGGGCTCTGCTAGAGAACTGACTCTTCCTGGAGTAGTCAAATTTGCCAGCAAGTTCAGTGGTATATTGCAAGTCACTTTAAAGCAGAACTTTTTTTTTTTTTTCATGTTAGGTAGAGCAAGGGAGGGTTATAATCCACCATCTGTGTTCCAGATTTCGCTTCACTTCCTGCCCCATAACCAAATTAGGGGAATTTCTTGGGACCCTCAGGTTACCAGAACTAGTGTCCCCATTGGAAGATTTCCCCTCTATTACTTTTCTAGGGTCAACCCAAAATGTGAGATTTTCTTTTACTTTCACTTTCAATGATAAAAGTAAACCAGATGATTAGAGAGGGTGTATCTCCTTAAAGCGGAGTTCCACCTGGGTGAAAAAAAAAAATTAAAATCAGCAGCTACAAATACTGTAGCTGCTGACTTTTAATACAAGAACACTTGTCTGTCCTGGGAGCCCGTAATGTCGGCACCCGAAGCCGACCCGTCCATCGGCTCCGGGTGCAGGCATCCCTACTCACAGCCTGTTTCCTACTGCACATGCGCTATTGCGGTGCACTTTCTGAATGGTCCCTGCTGTCTTCTGGGACCTGTGTGTCTCCCAGAAGGCAGTGGGGGGGGGGGGGAAGTAGGAGGGTTGGACGTTGCATAGATTGCCGCACAAGATTGTGGTGATCTTTCCCCTGAAATGGGAGTGGATACCTGGTTTTGACAGGTATCCGCTATCCTACTCCCCCCAAAAGGTGCCAAATGAGGGGGGGGAATCAGATCCGCGGAAGTTCCATTTTTGGGTGGAACTCTGCTTTAACAGGGGTACAGACATAAAAAAAACTGAGAAACATTCTAATCGCTCTCCAATCTATCCAAAACTAAAAAAAAAACATTTTGTCTTTAGTTATACTTTAAGGTTGTACTTTAGCCAATACAAAATTCAAACCCATATACTGTGTTACCTGTTAAAAAGACCCCTAGTGCCCAATGTGCAACCTTTTGGTACTTATTGTGTAGGTCCCAGCCACCAGCAGCAGGAGTGGGAGTACTGATTTGTAAAGGGGCCATAATGATCGTAATATCTAGCAGTCTCATGTAACATGTCCCCAGTCTCTGACACTCTTCTGCAATTGTTCTCCTGTCTCCAAACACACCTGTAGCATATCAACAGTCTTTGACCATCTCCTGTAGGATGTCTGCAGTATCTCAGGCTGGGTTCACACTAGTCCGATTCTCGGACCTACATGAGGAGCACAAGTTGCATTACGTCACAAAAACAATGATTCCCTATGAGAGCCGTCTTAACTGCTCCGACATGTGTTTTTCAAAGTCGGACCGACTTTGAAAAAGGTTCCTGTACTACTTTTGTCCGACTTTGATCCTACTTCAGCCCATTGAAAGGCATTGAAGTCGGATCAAAGTCGTATCAGTGTCTTCACTGATCCGACTTTTTCATGCGACTTGTGCTCTGGGGATCTTGAAGGGGAACTCCACACCATATTTTTAAAGAAAAAACTGGCATGGGGTCCCCCTCCAGGAGCATACCAGGCCCTTTGGTCTGGTACAGATTTTAAGGGGAACCCCATGCCGAAAAAACAGCGTGGGGTCCCCCCCAAAATCCATACCAGACCCTTATCCGAGCACGCAGCTCGGCAGGCCAGGAAAGGGGGTGGGGACGAGCGGGCGGCCCCCTCCCTCCTGGACCGTACCAGGCCGCATGCCCTCAACATGGGGAGTATGGGTGCTTTGGGGCAGGGGGGGCTCTGCGCCCCCCACCCCAAAGCACCTTGCCCCCATGTTGATGAGGACAAGGACCTCTTCCCGACAACCCTGGCCGGTGGTTGTCGGGGTCTGCGGGCGGGGACTCATCGGAATCTGGAAGCCCCCTTTAACAAGGGGGCCCCCAGATGCCGGCCCCCCCACCCTATGTAAATGAGTATGGGGTACATCGTACCCCTACCCATTTACCTGGAAAGAAATATGTACACAAAAAACCACACAGCTTTTTAAAATATTTTATTAAATCTGCTCCGGCGGTCTTCTCCCCTCTCCGGTGTCTTCTTTTCTTCGGCTCTTTTGCGGGGTCTTCCATCTTCTGAGGGGTCTTTTCTTCTCCTCTGCGGCGTCTTCTGCTCTTTTGCCAGTCTTCTCCTCTGTCCTCTTCCCTCTCTTCTTCTTCTTCCCCTGTTGACACGACGCGTTCTCCTTCACAAATGCCCTCGCCGCTCTGTGCTGTGCCTTATATTGGCATGGGGC
>BLSH010000513.1:850838-873716 GCA_018402905.1 Glandirana rugosa
ACATGCTACCGACAACATTCGCGCGTATGATTGTCAGTCTACTAGCCCGATCGCGCGCAATCCCGGCTTAAAGGGAGGACGTCATATGACGTCCACCCGCTGGAAGAGCAGGACCGCTCCGCCGTCATTTGACGGTGGGTGGTCCTGAGGTGGTTAAAAATGAGACAATGTGATTTTCTGGATTTTTTTTCTCATTCTGTCTCTCATAGTTGAAGTGTACCTATGATGAAAATTACAGGCCTCTCTCACTAAATACTTTTTAGCCCCACTTTTTATACACTATATTACCAAAAGTATTGGGACACTTGCCTTTACACGTACTGTACATGAACTTTAATGGCATCCCAATCTAAAGCCCCGTACACACGGTACAACGGTTGTACAACAATTGCTGTACAACCAGCTTGTTGTACGATCATCTGACTGTTAGTATGCGCGCTTACAACAGCCATCGTACAACGGTTGTACAACAGAAGTTGGATGAGCAGACTAGAAAACTTTGGTTGTACAACAAGCAGTTGTACGACCGTTGTACCGTGTGTTCAGAGAAGTTGGTCCAACAAAGTTGTACATGCAAAACAGGCATGCTCAGAAGTCAGGAACGCCCAGTAGTGTCCATTCTGGGAAACCTACTTTCCTAATTCACAAATCACATGCAACTGAACTTCTTCGTTATACACTCGTAACACATCACTACGTCAAACATTCCCATAGGCACACTCCTAAACCAAAAGAGTTGAAGCTATTATAGCTGCAAAGGGTGGGCCAACTCATTATTGAACCCTAAGGACTAAGGCTGGGATGCCATTAAAGTTGTGCATGTAAAGGCAGGCGTCCCATTACTTTTGGTAATATATTGTATATTTTTTCTGCATTTTTTTTTCTGAGCAAGATTTAGGGTGAATTAAACCAAAAAAACATAAAATTAACATATTGCAACTTACCGATCCTTAACCAGGCCAATTTTCAGTTTTCATAGTATGTTATAAAATTTTGCAAACATGTGATTTTTTCTCCCGGCTCTCACCCGTGAGCCTTATCCTGACCCAACAAGATCTTTGAACTAGGCCCCCAGCTAATCCTAGCTTGTACCTCAGTGTCTTCAGGGTGGCTTCCTCCCAGACTTCTGAACCAGGGGCAGAGTCCCTGAACAGGGGTCTCCTCATGCAGATCCCAGGAACACTGCAACTGCTGCTCAGACTATTAACTAACCACCATCTGGGCACACCTCCCCAGGGACTGGCTAGAGTTACATACATAAATATTCAGGCTGCAGACCCTGTCTGTTCTCCCACTATGTTCTAGAAATCTCTATGAGACAGGGGGAAGTAACAGAGCAGCAGTCTGTGAAACACTGAGCAGTCCTATGCAATCAACCCCTGCTCCTTTGATTACAATGGAGCCCACTTAATTTTCCTAACAGCCTACTCTAAATGAGAAAGGTACTTAACATGCAAATACATATTTTTTTTTTATAATGAACAATACCTTCTTGGATGTGTTTCAGTTCTTTTTTTATTATGATAAATGTTCCTATATATAGCTAAGTATTTTAACCTCCTCCCACCCACGCCATAGCCGAATGACGGCTACAGCGCGGCTCTAAAATGCCGGGCGGACGTCAATAGACGTCCTCCCATTTGGCTTGTGCTGGGCGCGCTCCAGCGGGCGCGAGCGGCACGTGCACGCGCCGCTCGCTCCCGCGGGAGCGGCATGTGCACGCACCGCTCCCTCCCGCGGGAGCGTGCCCGCGGGTCGGGCGGACCCGATGTCCGCCGGAGACCCGCAATCTCCTTTCAGAGAGGAGGAACGGGGAACCGCCGAAGTAAACACGGCGGTTCCCCGTTCTGTGAATGGGACCTGACAGATCTACTGATCCTTGTCACTGGGATCAGTTAGATCTGTTATGTCCCAACCAGCCCCGCCCCCCCACAGTTAGAACACACCCAGGGAACATTTGTTAACCTCTTCACTGCCCCCTGCTGGTTAACCCCTTCACTGCCAATGACATTTATACAGTAATCAGTGGACATTTAAATTTCTGATCGCTGTATAAATATCATTGGTCCCAAAAATGTTTCAAAAACGTCCGACATGTCCGCCCCGATATCGCAGTCCCGATAAAAATCGCAGATCGCCGCCATTACCAGTAAAAAAAAATAAATAAATAAAAACGCCATAAATCAATGTCCATTGTTTGTAGGCGCTATAACTTTTGCGCAACCCAATCAATAAACGGCGATTGCGATTTTTTTTACCAAAAATATGTAGAAGAATATAAATCGGTCAAAACTGATGAATAAATTTGTTTTTTTATTTTTTATTTTTGGATATTTATTATAGCAAAAAGTAAAAAATATTGTTTTTTTTTCAAAATTGTCGCTCTTTTTTTGTTTATAGCGGCGATCAGAAATGACGCAGAGGGGATCAAATACCACCAAAAGAAAGCTCTATTTGTGGGAAAAAAAGGACGCAAATATTGTTTGGGTACAACACTGCAGGACCGCGCAATTGTCATTCAAAGAGCGACAGCGCTGAAAACTGAAAATTGGTTCGGGCAGGAGGGGGGTTTAAGTGCCCAGTAAGGAAGTGGTTAAAGGGGAACCAATTTTCCCAAAAAAATTATGACAACAGTGAGTACGCCTCTCACATTTTTGTAAATCTTTTATTATATCTTTTCATGTGACAACACTGAAGAAATGACACTTTGCTCCAGACACTTTGTAAAGTAGTGAGTGTACAGCTTGGATTAGGCCCCTTTCACACTGGGGCGCTTTACTGGCGCTATTTAGCTAAAATTAGTGCCTCTAAAGCTCCTCTCCATTACACCTAGTGTGTCTTTTCACACTGGAAGCATGATTTTTGGGTCAGTGAAGGAGCAGTGTATACACCGCTCCTCCACCGCCCCTGCCATTGGTATGAATGGCCAGCACTCCGGAGACGCAGAGCGCTGGCACTTTTAACCCCTGTTTAACCCCTTGTGGGGGGGTTAAAAGTGCCCCGCTGCTGCCCGAATAGCAGAGCCAAAGCGCTGCTATTACAGTGGAGGTTTACTGCTGACACTCGGGCGGTCCCAGTGTGAAACGGGCCTAACAGTGTAAATTTGCTGTCCCCTCAAAATAACTCAACACACAGCTATTAATGTTTGAACCGCTGCCAATAAAAGTGAGTACACCCCTAAATGAAAATGTCCAAATTGGGCCCAAAGTGCCAATATTTTGTGTGGCCACCATTATTTTCTACCACTGCCTTAACCCTCTTAGGCATGGAGTTCACCAGAGCTTCACAGGTTGCAACTGGAGTCCTCTTCCACTCCTCGATGACAACATCACGGATCTGGTGGATGTTAGAGACTTTGCACCCCTCTACCTCCTGTTTGAGGAGTTTAGGTCTGGAGACATGCTTGGTCAGTCCATCACCTTTACCCTCAGCTCCTTTAGCAAGGCACTGGTCTTCCTGGAGGTGTGTTTGGGGTCGTTATCATGTTGGAATATTGCCCTGTGGCCCAGTCTCTGAAGGTAGGGGATCATGCTCTGCTTCAGTATGTCACAGTACATGTTGGCATTCATGGTTCCCTCAATGTACTGTAGCTCCCCAGTGCCGCCAGCACTCATGCTGCCCCAGACCATGACATTCCCACCACCATGCTTGACTGTAGGCAAGACACACTTGTCTTTGTAATCCTCACCTGGTTGCTGCCACACACGCTTAACACCATCTGAACCAAATAAGTTTATCTTGGTCTCATCAGACCACAGGACATGGTTCCAGTAATCCATGTCCTTAGCCTGCTTGTCTTCAGCAAACTGTTTGCTGGCTTTCTTGTGCATCATCTTTAGAAGAGGCTTCCTTCTGGGACGACAGCCATGCAGACCAATTTGATGCAGTGTGTGGCGTATTGTTGTACATCTATTTCCCAAAGATAACCTCTGGATATGACGCTGAACACGTGCACTCAACTACATTGGTCAACCATGGTGAGGCCTGTTCTGAGTGGAACCTGTCCAGTTAAACCCCTGTATGGTCTTGGCCATCATGCTGCATCTCAGTTTCAGGGCCTTGGCAATCTTTTTATAGCCCAGGCCATCTTTATGTAGAGCAAGAATTCTTTTTTCAGATCGTCGGAGAGTTCTTTGCCATGAGGTGCCATGTTGAACTTCCAGTGACCAGTATGAGAGAGTGAGAGCAATAACACCAAATTTAACACACCTGCTCCCCATTCATACCTGAGACCTTGTAACACTAACAAGTCACATAAGACCGTGGAGAGAAAATGGCTAATTGGGCCCAATTTGGACATTTTCACCTGGGGTGTACTCACTTTTGTTGCCAGCGGTTTAGACATTAAAGGCTGTGTGTTGAGTTATTTTGAGGGGACAGCAAATTTACACTGTTAGGGTCTTTTCACATGTACGGAGCCCGTTTTGATGCTCAGCGGGGATCCATCCATTCATCCCCGCTGAGCCGGCGGATGACAGGTCAGTCTGGAAATAGGAAATAGGTCAGTCTGGAAATGGAAATAGGGTTTCCATCCGTCTGGATTTAGCGGATTTGAGCCGAATGGATGTCAGCGGACATGTCACCGCTGACATCCGTTGCTCCGTGGAGGAGAATGGAGCGTCTGTTCAGGTCCGCCTGAAAAACTGACAGGTGGACCTGAATGCTCCGTATGTGTGAAAGGACCCTTATATAAGCTGTACACTCACTTTACATTGTAGCAAAGTGTCATTTCTTCAGTGTTGTCACATGAAAAGATATAATAAAATATTTACTAAAATGTGAGGGGTGTACTCAGTTTTGTGAGATACTGTATATATACCCCATAGTTTGTTGACGCTATAACTTTCACACAGACCAAATAATATACACTGATTTGGATTATTTTTGCTAAAGAAATGTAGCAGAACACTTTTTAGCTTAAGTGTATGAAGAAAGATTATTTATTTGCAAAATTTTACAGCAACAACTAAGAATTTCTTTTTTGTATTTTATTTTTATTAGTTTTCTGTATTTTATTTTTATTTGTTTAAAAAAACAGTGATATTTAAATACCACCAAAAAGGGGGCGTGGCCTGACAGGGCATGTGAACAGACGTGTTGCACGGAGCTCCCGCTGGTGATCCAAATATCGATCCTTCCCTCCGCATCCTTCCAGCCTGGATCGGACAGCATCCGACACCTGCCACATCCCTGCCATCCCTGGCGATGCTGGAGAGTGATCCGGGACCCATGATGACCCGTGGAAGCCGGGCGGACGCCGCGGCCGTGGAGGCCCAGGAGTTCCAAGATGGCGCCGGACAGCCACAGCCTCCTAAGGCACCACGAGGCCCAGATAAAAAGAGCTAATAGGGGGCTAAATCTACCAAAACCCCTAAGCATAAGGAGCAGACTAAGGACATGATTTATTATACACAAAAGCTGAACTGCCCAGCTACGTCCTCACAGACCTCCCGAGGCAGTGCTGGTCACTCTCACCCGACTGCTGACAGAGAAAACACAAACATGCTGGACGATACAGCACCATTAGACTCTCTGCCTAATCCTGTGCTGGACTTTAGTGGCCTCCCTCATTAGGATACCCCACAACCCACACTAAATGATATCCTGCAAGCTGTGCACAGCGTCGGTGGATGACCTAAAAGAGAAGTTTGGGGGGCCGAGGGAGACGGTGTCTCTCCTCCCTCAAGATTTGCAGAAGATCAGGGAGAGAACCACTGCAGTGGATGGCAGAGTGAGTGACCCCCACTCAACCGAGACGTGAGGATGGCTTCCCAGCAGTCCTCTCAGGCCCTCAATAAGACAGATGACATCGAAAATCGCCTGAGAAGGAACAACATTTGCATAGTGGGGCTCCCTGAAAGGGTGGAAGGCTAGGACCCCACGGTGTTTGTTGAGGGCTGGCTACAGGAGATATTCGTCTCCCCTTTATACACGGTGGAGAGAGCACACAGGGTCCCCCCGAGGACTTTACTACCAGGCAACCCTCCGCGATCCATGTTGGCCAGGCTCCTGAACTATAAGGACCATGAGGTTACTCTCCGCATGGCTAGAGAGAGAGGTGACTTACGCTATAATGGCTCCAAAGTATCCTTCCCCGATTTCTCAGCGGAGGTGCAGCGTAAGCGTAAGCGTTGGAAGTTTGCTGAGGTAAAAAAGAGACTCCAACGGTTTTAACTACCATACGCGATGTTATTCCCGGCAAAGCTGAGAGTAACCGCCATAGGTCAAATCCAATTCTTTAAAAGCGCTCAGGAGGCTGCAACGTGGCCGGATCAAAATGAACAGGCTGTCCACAGCCGCAGACATGATGGTGGTGAAGATTGAGGACACATAAGGATTACAATTTGGAAACAAGGGCGAAAATATGTTACTGTGATTCAGGCCATGGGTTAATGTAAGAGGGCATACATTCAATGACTGCTTAGAGCGAGGGCATATGTAATCGTACAGGTTATCTGTTTCTGTATTGTGGATTTGTTAAAGTAATGCGCCTTAATGGCCAGACGCTGATCTACTGGCTGTCATGGTGCATAAGGCCCATGACCCTGTGCCCTGTGGGCACCAGAGGCTGGGTTGGCGATTTCACCCTACCCATCTTCAGGTCTTACGATGCTGCCCAGTTGGCAGTTTCAGTACATCCGGACAACATCAGTGCCCGACAATCCCTGACGGCTGTCTTTGTTGTGCAGTTGCATGCACCTAACTGTACTGTTTGCATTATGATACTCCAATGTGCAGTTGTGATACACGGCATGTTGAGACCGCAGTGGTCCATACAGCCTAACCAGGAATGCCTGTGGAGGCCTCCTCTACTACTATTATGCCAATAACAAAGAACCATGTCTACCAAACCTATAGTCTCCTGGAATGTTCAAGGAGTAAATGACCCTTTAAAGAGAACTATGATTTCTTGTATACGTAAATTTCAGCCAGCTATCATCGGTCTGCAAGAGACACACCTGGCAGGGGACAATGTGGGATACCTGCGCTATGCATGGGTCATCAGGGCGTATCATTCTACATACTCTGCATATTCTGCAAGCTATATAATGTGACTATGTTACAAGCATTTGTGCATATCCCACCTCCCTTCTCACGGGAAGTATTACAGCTATTGTTGTCATATATGTCTAATAAGCCAGATGTTCCTGTGTTAATAATGGGTGACTTTAATTGATATTTAGACCCAAAGCTTGATAAACATCCCCCATTGCAGCCCCCGGTGGGGGGGGAGCAGGGGCACGTCACTCAGCCGTCTGGTTGGCGAGGTGGGATGGACTGATTTATGGCAAGCTCGTAACCCAAACGCCACTCAATTCTCATGCTTCTCCAAGGCACACGGCTCTCTGTCGTGAATCGACTTGTGTATAGGATCCCCGCATATGCTCGGCTATACTGAAAAGGTGGAGTACTTTCCCAGAGGGGTGTATGGCTGACTACTAGAACCCCTATCTCACTGCCCAGGGCTCCTTGGAAGCTTTTCGTCTTTTTGCTCAAGTTGTTCACCTCCCCTGAACGTGTAGTCAGGCAGATAGAGGCCTTCTTTCAGGCCAACAGTCAACATACTGATCCCCTTCAGGGATGGGAGGCTTTTAAGGCCTACCTTAGAGGGGTATTCATTGCTGAAATACAAATAATCAAAAATAACTCCTTTGCCCTTTTAGAGCAAGTGAATGACCAGGTGAGAGAGCTAGAACTTAAATATGTGACAGATCCATCAGACTCTACAAGGGAGGCGTGAATGTTGTTGCAGGACTCCCTAGACTTGAGATCCTCCGCTGCAGAGCGCAAAAGATTTTTCTCCAAACAGGCGTTTTATGAGGAGGAAGAGAAGACGGGCCGCCTGCTTGCCAGAATTGCAAGGTCACAACAGTTGTCCTCGGCCATAGGAGCCACCCGTTCGGTGTCTGCATGGATGGTAAACAACCCAGAGGATATCATATCCGAGCTGGCATCCTATGAAGACCTGTATAAGTCACAGGACACCTACTCGGATGGGGAACTGGAAAATTACCTACTTAATATTGATCTGCCTTCACTGTCGATGGCACACAAAAACAAATTAAATGCTCCACTGACACTAGAGGAACTGCAGCTGGCGGCCGGCTCTTTCCCCACCTGTAAGGCGCCAGGGGAGGACTGTTTACCCATGGAGGTGTTTAACCAATTTGGGGATGCACTGCTACCTAAACTGATAGAGGTTTTCAATGCCTCATTTGAGAGGACGAACCTCCCGGCATCTATGGCCACAGCTAACATAATACTGTTACTTAAACCGGGGAAGGATCCGGTTGACCCCGGGTCATATAGACCTATATCACTTCTTCAGAGTGATATTAAAATTCTGGCTAAGGTCCTGGCACGTAGGGTCAATGGAATTATAGCATCCATTGTTCATCCAGACCAGGCAGGCTTTATGCCGCAAAAGTCTACAGCTACCAACCTCCGGAGACGCTATTTGAATTTCCAAATACAACCAGACAATGGGGGTCAGAGGGCCTTGTTATCACTGGATGCCAACAAGGCATATCACAGTATTAGTTGGAGATATCTATGGGCAGTGTTGGCTAAGTTTGGCTTTCAAGACCAATTTATAGCCTGGGTCAAACTTCTATATGCATTCCCCTGGGCTAGTATTAGGGTTGCAGATAGATTGTCAAAGCCGCTTGCCCTGGGTAGGGGTATGAGGCAGGGGTGCCCACGGTTTCCCCTGCTCTTCGTGATCACCATAGAACCCTTGGCGGCGATGGTGAGAAATGACCCGAGCATTATGGGGTTTGAGTACGGTGCCCTAAGGGAAAAGATTATGCTATATGCGGATAATATGATGCTCTTCCTGGGGGACACCGGGGCCTCCCCGTGGGGTGTCATGTCCATGATCACTGGGTTCGGGCACTTCTCGGGCCAGGCCATTAACTGGTCCAAATCCGCCCTGATGGAGCTGGATTACGAGTGTGCCCTGGGGCTGCCCGAGACTTGCCTATCCCGGTAGTAAAACAATTCAAGTATTTGGGCATCCAAATCTCCCCAAAGCTTAAAGACTACTGCCCCTTAAATATATACCCACTGATGTCACGATTTAGGGACAAGATTACCACCTGGAATAACTTAAAGCTCTCACTGGCCGGTAAGACCAACCTAATCAAAATGATCTTAATGCCCCAACTCCTTTATTTCCTACACAATTCCCCGGTGGTGATACACCTGAAAATATTCTGGGTGGTGAATACCCTGTTTAGGCGATTACTGTGGAACCTAGACTTCCCCAGAATCAAACTGGAGCAGCTGCAGTACCTCAAGGAGGGGGGAGGCCTGGCTCTTTCCAACCCATGGCTGTATTACATGGCTGCTCAATTACAACACCTGACTGGAAACATGACCCACAGCCCAAAGGGCTCGTCGGCCAGACTAATGCTGCATGCCACCAGGGCAGAAACGGTACCAAGGGGACTAGAAGCCCATCTGTTCCACAAATCTAATACACAAATGCCCACTCTCACGTTGATGCAAAAAAGTGTGGAATAAGAGGAGGCAGTTGCAGGGAGTAACAGGATACACTGAATACAGCCCAATCTGGGGTAATGCAACCTATATAGAGTTGGCGGAATTACAACAGGGGCAGAAATGGCGTACCTATGGGGTAGCGATGCTGTCACACATTTTCCATAATGGCAAATTGGTGTCCTTACAATCCAGATTTGGACTACCAACTAGTATGTGGTTGCCCTACGCACAGCTACAACATTTGGTGAGGGCGCAAGGTGAAGCTACTAGTTGGGACCTGTCACCCACTCCTATTTTTCAGCTACTCCATGACACTACAGAGACTAAAAGGATTGTATCACAATGTTACCAGATGCTGTTATCTAAACATCTGCTGGCGCACCCAATCAAGGCACTGGCTATGTGGAAAGGTGACCTTGGGCCAATCGAGGGAGACCAGTAGGAGGAGGCACTGCAGGGCATATCCACTTGTTCCCTAAATGTAGCATAAAAGATGTCCCAGTTATACATTATACTGAGAGTTCACTATACCCCTAAGAATCTATTCAAAATGGGCAAAGCACCAGATCCCCTGAGTGGCAGGTGTAGACAGCAAACTGGGGACCTAGTCCACCTCCTCTGGCGATACCCGAAGCTGCACTGCTATTGGAGGGGGTGGTGGACACGCTTAATAATGTGTCAAACAAACATTCCATTGAACCCAATGCAGTGTATACTAGGAGTGTTGGAGGAGAATCTACCTGACGAAATGAGTAGAATAGCGATATCTAGGGCTCTATTTCAAGCTAGAAAATTAATTCTATTGGGCTGGATGTCGGTAACCTCGCCAAGTATAGCGACTTGGATTACTCACGTGGGTAACACCCTAATTATGGAAAAATATATTTATCAGCACAGAGGGAGTGTGGGTAAATTTGAACGAATATGGGCCCCTTGGTTGGATGCCCCCAGACTGAGTCCCAAAGAACTTGCACTGTCTAGACTTCTATAGGGTCTCCCCGAATGATAGGACATGCATGAGAAGGTGGATGTCCATTGATTTGGTGTACAATTGTTGATGCCTGGGGGATGGCGGAGGGACTGGGGACTGCATTGTTAAATACTGTTACTGTTGAACCTAATGTCTTATGGATGAACAAAGCACAATATTGATGTATCTGTACATTGGAAAATGTTTGATATACACAATAAAACTTTTTCATGATTAAAAAAAAAAATACCACAAAAAGCTCTACCTATCCCCAAAAATGCTAAAAATTTTATTTGAGTACAGTGTTGCATGACTGAATAATTGGCATTCAAAGTGTGACAGTGCTGAAATCTGAAAAGTGGACTGGGCAAGAAGGGGGTGAAAGTGTCCGGTAATGAAGTGGTAAAAAATTGTACAATAGGTTAATGATATACCACTTGTAGAACCACATCCATTTTAAATAAAAATCCTGCCCCTATTTCTTTTATCTATCAGGCTGGGTTCACACTGGAACCCACAGCGCCTCCCAGCAGGGGTCCGGTGTGTACTGGTTCCAACGCTGTATCTTGGCCTAGGCCAACAAGGCCCAGGCCTAGGGCGGCACTTGCAATTGTAGTGCTGCCAGTATGATAATACAGGCAAGGCCACCATCATAGGGGGTCAGCCCATACATATGTGGGGGTCCGGGCATCCCAAAGGGCCCCAACCAATGAGTTGTTGGGTGGGCAGCCGGCGTTCCGCAACTGTGGGGGGGGGGAGGCACGAGTTTAGTCAGGCCTAGGGCAGCACAAAACCTAAATACACCACTGACTGGTTCACAGTGTCAGGTGCGATTTCAGCCCGAATTTTGGGCTGAATTCAGACCTGAAGCGGACCAAAAGACGCACAGCATCTTTGTGCAAACTGCACCAGACCTGCTGCAGAGATGTGTGAACCGGCTCCATACAGAGCCAGTCACAATCTCCTGCTATGCGAATTAGATGCAGGTTTCGCCTTAATAATGTCTTGCTAGACTCACAGCAAAATAAAAAAGGTGTTCCTGGAAATTTTTTTTTATAACGTTGGTAATGGATAGCACTGCAACACACTAAGTCATGCAACATGTGCTAGAATACATTGCAATAATGCACAGAAGTGTGATTCTACACATAAAGATGGCAATTCACACAACAATGCAATGCACAAAATCTTCCAGAACACTTACCAGCCATTTAGTAAAAAAAATAAAAAAGTTTAAATTGTTTCAACAGTTTCTGTCCAGTTTACATTGGATACATTTGCAAATATACAGTATGTGACTGCACTACCACACCAAGGCACCTCTGCAAAGTGCGGTCCCTAACTCTACATTATTGTAATTTACTGTATAAATTGTGACATACATAGCAAGAAATACATAGAGAATCTAAAATATTTTTAAAAGTTAAAAAAAACCTGAAGTTTTGGTTGCATATATTTGCAATCATGTGTGAAAACACCTGAAAAAGTACTGGCCTCCAACTTCTCTTCTATATGATCAAGGATACATCAAAAACGCCAGGGAATATGGTGAACAAAGTGACCTGTGCAATGCTGATATTGAGGTAGTCCAATGTGCACATTTGTGGAGACACAATGATATGGGAATGATCCTAGGGAGGTTATATCACCGGGTGGCCAACAAGTCCACGTAACCACAGTCAATGCAATATATGCAGTCAATGCAAGGCAATTGGAACGATCTCACCCTTATGTGTATGCCTTATGTGTATGCCTCTCCTTGAATGGTCGTGTCCATAAACGTCTCCAATGGTACTTTGTCACCGCGGAACGACCGCTTGTGGTCTCACTGACTATGTGATGATCTGCTCGTGATCCAGGTAGAGATGCAATGCTGAACGTGGCGTGCGCTAAACGATCCTTCATGCCACGATGGAACGGAAGGTTAGACGGAGCAGGGACTGGCGCCGGACATGATGTCAATGTGTTTCGCTGGGTAAACCAGCTTCTTCAGGACTGGAGAAGCTGGTTTACCCAGCGAAACACGTTGACGTTCCACGGTGACAAAGTACCATTGTTGGAGACGTTTATGCACAGGTCACTTTGTTCACCCTATTGCCTGGGGTTTTTGATGTATCCTTGATCATATAGAAGAGAACCATCGGCCAATGTTGCCTTGTTGATTATACAGCAATATGGACTAAATGATCTTTGCACTTATGGTTGGCTCCAACTTACATTGATGCATGCATCCATTTCACTTCAATTTTTTTGAACTTTAGCCAATTTTATTACACCCAGGATTTGAGCCTTGATGCAGTACCAACATTTAAGTTGTTTGAGCTCTGTTGCTTATTTGCCCCAGTGTTTGCACACATGCCTTGATTAACAATATTCCAGTTATAGGAGTCCTTGTATGCATGACAGTGTGTGGCATGGATGAGTTGGATGGAAGTAGGGGTTTAGGGGTTGACGTCCGGACCTTCCTCTTTTGGGTTTAATTTTTGTTTTGTTTTTTGAATTTGCCCATGCCTATTGCTGATAAACCAATGTCAGCAATTCTCACATGTCCAATGCTATCCAGCAGAATGTTTTCTGGTTTGAGATCCCGATGTACAATCCCTCGGCCATGAAGGAACTGCAGACCGCAAAGGATCTCTGCAGTGAAAAATCTGATGGAGAGATAGAAAAGATTGATGTGAACCATTATATGATAATCTAAGCAAAAAAAAATTAAAATTGATGATAACGCTTCATTTGTCAAGCATAGTCAGGTATGCTTGCTAAAACTAAATCATGTTGAAAGAAAATATTATCACTAATGACAGAATTTAGATCAATACATAGAAGTGTTTTAGGCCCCTTTCACATGGGTGATCCGATCAGAAGATTCATGTAGCCCTATGGACTGGTGGTTGTAAATGGACTTGTTTCCATTTACACCTGCCTACCTACAATCCAATCCAGTCCACTAAAAAGAAACTGAAAAAGATCTGTCCCTGTCTGTCTAGGCAGATCGGAATGCAGAGTCCTTTTGTACCTGTCCACTCATAGAGCAGAGTAGACTCTGTCCATGTCCACTCTGCATAAATTGAGTGGACACAGTGTGAAAGGGGCCTTATACTGCTATTTGAAATCACTGATGAATTGGTAGCGAATACGCTTTGCAAATTTTCACAAATTGTTTTTTGTGATGGTAAAGGTGTTCAAATATGATTGAATGTGATTGTACAGTCTCTTTTAATGTGTATGTTAGATTAAAACAGAAAGCAATAAAGGAGCTTCCCTACTCCCTCCAAACCTACAAAAAAAAGGTTCTATATTTACAACTTTATAAAAAATGACGTTGTTAGATATAAATGAAATTGATTTTTTGGTAGGCCCCCGTACAATATAATTGCTTGTAAAGTTGAGAAGAAATAGGTTAGAGATTGCCCAATCAGATGGACGGCTGAAGGCTTTCATTTGATGATGATGAACTGGTCAATAACCATTGGATTGGATATAACAGTATGTATACAGACACTGCAACATCTGTAGATGCAACCTGACAGATCATTCTCAGGGTGAAACAGATCATCCAAAATCAGTCTCACTAGAATTTGTTGAGAAATGTGTGGTGCCTGAGATGTCTACTCATTGTTTATGTATAGGGAGAGCTTTGAGAGGACAGATCTATTGAAAATCAGGCCTTCCCATACCTGGAACAAGCCTACACTTTGATGTGATCTATAAGTCTTATGTTCTACCTCCATCCTTATGATCATGGTACCCTATTGTCTTACCTATCTTATATTTAGAACAAGTCTACACATTGATATGATCTATATACAGTCCTATGTTCTATCCTCATCCCTATGTATCTAGAACAAGTCTATACATGCACATTAATGTGGACTATGTACATTACTATGTTATACCCCCACCCCTAAAATCATGGTACCCCTATTGACTTACCTTGTCGTCACAATATTCACTGGCTTCCTTTGCTCACAGAAGTTAAACAGGTCTCCACCTCTCAGGTATTCCATGATGAAGAATACATAATACTGTGCAGAGAAAAGAGAGGTTATAGAAATAATTTGCTCTGTGAATACCTATGCAGCCTGGAGTAGGTTGTGAGATAGGTAGGTTTCACTTATAGTAGTATTTTGAGAGGATAACCATTGAACACCGGCCTCTCCACATACAATAAGTAGAAGGTAGAGTCACTTACCTCTGACTGCAAGACACCATGTGCTCGAATGCAGAATGGGCTGGTACGAACCTCCCTCAGTATTCGGCTCTCCTTATTGACACTTTCAAAGTTATTGTCGTTCTTGTTCAGGATTTTGACAGCCACCAGCTTATCAGTGGAGGTGTGTGATGCCAAAATCACCTGGAGGGGACAAAGGGAGAGAAAATTATATCTGACAATCTGAAGTGCATTCACATTGAATAGTTTGTTTATGGGTGCACAATAATGGATAGGATCACCAAAATTAAACTGTATTCATTATAGAGTCTACATTTGTAAAACTGCTGAAATACCAGGACCTTCTGTCACTCCTGTCTGGAGTCTCACTCACCCCGCTGCACTAGGATATAAGTTAATGAAGAATCAACCAAGAAAAGTGAGACCCCTCTATTCCACCACAACCCATTCCTTCACGAAAAAGCCATTGTCCTTACAACTAAGTTTCGCCACCCTGATTACTTCTATGTTATATATTAGAATTTTAATTAAAAAGCAGCCACAACCTGAATGGATAAGCCTATGTCCTGCTAGTATGCCCCACTAAGACCTTTGCTCTCTGTGAGGAAGCAGTGATCTCTGTAAAGAGGTTAAGCATGTCCCTTTCTTAATCAGAACCCAGAGCTCTCCAGTCATCAAGAAACATGAGCTTTGTTGATTGGAGAGCTCTAGCTCTGCCTCATCATGGGGGCATGTCAAACCACTGTAGGAAGACCACTGCTTCCCAGAGGAGAGCAAGGGCCCCACTTGGACAGGCTTTTCTACTTTGGCCTTAGCTGCTATTGAAAAAACTAGCCTTTTATTTTTGGTGCACCTGTGATGTATTTAGTTGAATTAAATAAAATGATTAATTGGGCTTTATAGTGCATGCGCAGCTCTGCAACAGCCACACAGACCGAAAAAAAACTTTTTTTAGTAGAGTAGGGGGAGGGTATTTCTGTCTGTGTCCTTATGTAGATTTTCCATCACCTCCTGGCTGGTGAAACCATTGTCAGCAGGACAGAAAATAAGGGCAAATCTGTCTAATGCAGCGCTGGATAGTAATAAAACCCATTAGGTGTTCTAGTGCTCAGCCCCTCTATCTAAAGATTTTAAATCCAAGAAAAAAAATCCAACTACTTACCTTTCCATAACTGCCCTCTCCAAGGAGGTGAATGAATTTGAAGCCATCCAAAGTCTCTGGGATGGACTCTGTAGTACTGGCAGACTGATGGTCATGTTCTGGTGGAGTCTCAATGTGAACATCACACTCTGTTGGGGTCTCAATGTGGACGTCACACTCTGGTGGAGTCTCAATGTGAACGTCACACTCTGGTGGAGTCTCAATGTGAACGTCACACTCTGGTGGAGTCTCAATGTTGATGTTGCATTCTGGTGGTGCCTCAGTGTGGGCATCATGTTCTGGTGGTGTCTCAATGCTGATGTCCTTTTCTGGTGGAGTCTCAATATGAACACCATGTTCTGGTGGAGTCTCAATGTGAATGTTACATTCTGGAAAAGTCTCAATATGACTATCATGTTCTGGTGGAGTCTCAATGTTAACATGATGCACTAGTAGAGTCTCAATGTGGATGTCACACTCTTGTAGAGTCTCAATGTGAACTTCACTTTCTGATGCAGTCTCAGTGTGGACACCACATTCTGGTGTAATCTCAAGGTCTTGTTCTGGTGGAGTCTCCATGTGACCGTCACACTTTGGTGGAGTCTCAATGTAGATTTCACATTCGGTCTTGCTCACAGGGGCAGGCCTGCCGTAAAAACATCCTGCATCTGCAATAAAAAAGAGGAATTGGATTTAGCACATTCAGCAACATTTCATATATTTTTCTTTATAAAACAACAAATTGTAGAGAGAAAAGTTCAAATTCTACTGCCAGGGACAATAAATAAACCAAACATGACAGGGACATAGGGATAACTATTTTTGGCCTTCATATAAAAAATCACTGGCTGTCATACTTTCTACAATCAGTGAGGTAAGAAGCTGGCAACAAGTATTTTCAGCAGTGGGATGATGACCTTTTAAATAAGTGGGTGGGTCAAAAATGTAGTTGCAAAGCTGCAACAGGAAGTAGTGGTGTCATCTGCTGTATATTGCGGCAAGGGTTGGTAAATCATCAGACCAGCTATTTTGAATATAAACAGAGGTTTTGTTAATTGGCAGTATTGGTCAGAAAGTGTGTCATATCAACCCTGAGATCAGACAGGAGACGGGTCACCCACTCCTGGGGGTCATAAAGCAGCCTGACACTTCACTGATATGTTTGCTTTGGACGAAAGAGAAAACAAGTGACTAATATAGCTGAAATATTTATGTATGGTTTTCCTATCATTGTTTTATAGATATTCATACTGTCCCTTTAATTGATATTATACTTAAATTATTCTTTAAAATGATTTATTCATTTTTAAGTTATAATAATTTAAAATTGAATTAAAGTATTATTTAAATGATTAAATTATTATTAAATCTATTAAATTATTCTTATCGTGTGTGGGGTTTCTTTTATTTCCATGTTGCATGTTTCTAGCAGCACCAACCAGCTTATGCAAACATAAGGAGCAGAGCACAAAAAGATGTCAGCAACAACATCATTCTATTTGGTAAAAACAAAGCATCCACTTCCATCAATGATCAGTATTATCAGCACCATGATGAAGAGGAATCGGCACCTCTCAGGTGTCACATGGAGACAGGTGAAATAAAACCAGTGTTAGTGTGCAGCTAAGGTAGGAAGCTGCAGGGAAGAGGTATAGTGCACCAGCTGGGAGATATGTTAGTGGTACCTGTACCTCTCCCTTGCAGCTTCACTCCTCTGTTCCCAAGTGTTGCATGTTATGTTGTTGTTATTACTAGCTGCACACTAACACCAGTTCTAGGCTTAAGCCTCGCTGGTGAGCTGTTCTATATCCTGGACCTTTCTTATCTCACCTGTCTCCATGTGACACCTGAGAGTTGCTGATTCCTCTTCATCATGGTCAGGGGCATCGGGAGGGGGGCTGAGGGCACCTGAGCCCCGGGTGGTCCCCTGAAAAGGCCCTGGGCTCGGGGCAGTCTAACTCCATTATTAGCCCCGAGCCTGCCGAGCAGCCATTAACAAAAATGAGTGAAGCGGTGATGGACCTCACACTGGTGCTGGTCCAATCCCGCTAACGTGGGATGTGTGACGTCCATAGGACGTTGCTGCAACCAACGCAAGTGAAACTGCAGAGTGGCACCAGGTGGCTATGATGGACGTCATGTCAGACTTAGCCAATCCCACCCTAGTGCAGGACATGTTAGGTGTGTGGGAGATCCAGACCAGCTGCGCTGGCACCCTGCTCTCTGTCTCTCTCTGTCACTGGCCACTGGGAGTTGTACTCCATCTGTGCTTTCTCTCCCCCTCTCTGGCCCTCTCTCTCTCCAGGGGAGAGTAAGGGAGAGAAAGAGAGAGAGAGGGGGGAGAGAGCACAGAGGGACTACAACTCCCAGCATGTCAGAGAGAGAGGGGGAAGGGGGCAGCAAAAAAGTTTGAGAAATAAACAGAAATAACAGAGGAACTACAAGTACCAGAATTTCAGAGAGGAGAGGTGGGAGAGTCTCCCACTCTCCTCTCTCTGAAATGCTGGTATGCTGGTACTTGTAGTTTCTCTGTTATTTTCTTTGGGCTTCAGCCCCTGGGCTTTTCCCCACCTAGCAACGCCCCTAATCATGGTGCTGCCAATCCTAATCTTTAATGTAAGCGGACACTTTATTTTTACCAAATAATGTGATATTGCTGCTAACATCTTTTTGCGCTGTATCCTCATGTTCACTTCTCTGAGGCTGGGCCTACCCCAGGTGGCATTTCTTGTGGATGCTGCATCTTGATGTACAGCTGACCCCTATTCATGCCTGAAGGCAGGACTTTTTATCTCAAAGAATAGGTGCAGAAACTCAACCATGTCCCCACGGTCCCGAACCCGCATGGTGGGTGTGGCCAAACTGCAGTGGGAGGGTCTTAAATGGGGCAATAAATACCAGGAGTGCACTATGTACAGAGTGCAGGGCTCAGGGGTGCAGCATGTACAGAGTGCAGGGTTCAAGGGTAATCTACATACAGAGTGCAGGGTTCATGGGTGCTCTACATACAGAGAGCAGGGTTCATGGGCACTCTATGTACAATTCTGTAATGCAAAGGGTCCAGGGCTGCAATATGCATACAGTGCAGAGTTCAGGGCTGGGCTATGCATAGAGTGCAGGGTTCAGGGCTGTGCTATGTATAGAGTGCAGGGTTCAAGGCTGAGCTATGTATAGAGTGCAGGGTTCAGGGCTGGGCTATGTATAGAGTGCAGGGTTCAGGGCTGGGCTATGTATCGAGTGCAGGGTTCAGGGCTGGGCTATGTATAGATTGTAGGGTTCAGACCTGTGCTAGGTATAGAGTGCAGGGCTCAGCACTGTGCTATGTATAGATTTTAGGGTTCAGGGCTGTGCTTTGTATAGTGTGCAGAGTTCAGGGCTGACCTACACATAAGGTGCAGGGTTCAGGGATGTGTATATAGTGCAGGGTTCAGGGCTGCACTATGTTAAGAGTGAGATTTCAGGGCGGGGCTACACATAGACTGCAGGGCATTATGTATAGAGTGAAGAGTTCAGGGCTGAGGCATGTATAGAGTGCAGAGTGCAGGGCTGTGCTAAGTACAGAGTGCAGAGTTCAGGGCTGTGCTATGTACAGAATGCAGGGTTCAGGACTGTGGGAGATATAGAGTGCACAGTTCAGGGTTAGGCTACACATAGACTGTAGGGTTCAGGGCTGAGCCTTGTGTAGAGTGCAGGGCTCAGGATTGTGCTATGTATAGATTGCAGTGTTCACGGCAGTGCTATGTACAGAGAGCAGAGTTCAGGGCTGAGCTACATATAGAGTGCAGAGTTCAGGGCTGAGCTATGTATAGAGTGCAGAGTACAGGGCCGCACTATGTGTAAAGTGCAGAGTTCAGGGCTGAGCTACATATAGATTACAATGTTTGGGGTTGAGCTACGTATAGATTGCAATGTTCAGGGCTGCTCTATGTATAGATTGCAATGTTCAGGGCTGAGCTACGCATGGAATGCAGGGTTCAGGGCTGTGCTATGTATAGATTGCAATGTTCAGGGATGCGCTATGTATAGATTGCAATGTTCAGGGCTACACTACGTATAGATTGCAATGTTCAGGGCTGCACTATGTATAGATTGCAATGTTCAGGGCTGAGCTATGTATAGATTGCAATGTTCATGGCTGAGCTATGTATAGATTGCAATGTTCAGGGCTGAGCTATGTATAGATTTCAATGTTCAGGGCTAAGCTATGTATAAATTGCAATGTTCAGGGCTGAGCTATGCATAGAGTGTGGGGTTCAGGGCTGTGCTATGTATAGATTGTAGGGTTCAGACCTGTGCTGGGTATAGAGTTCAGGTCTCAGGACTGTGCTATGTATAGATTGTACTGTTCAGGGCTGTGCTATGTATAGATTGTAGGGTTCAGAGCTGTGCTATGTACAGAGTGCAGAGTTCAGGGCTGAGCTACACATAGAGTGCTGGTTTCAGGGCTACGCGATGTATAGAGTGCAGGGCTCAGGATTGTGCTGTGTATAGATTGTAGGGTTCAGGGCTGTGCTATGTATAGTGTGCAGAGTTCGGGGCTGACCTACACATAGAGTGCAGGGTTCAGGGCTGCGCTATGTGTAAAGTGCAGAGTTAAGGGCTGAGCTATATATAGATTGCAATGTTTGGGGTTGAGCTATGTATAGATTGCAATGTTCAGGGCTGTGCTATGTAGAGATTGCAATGTTCAGGGCTGCACTATGTATAGATTGCAATGTTTAGGGCTGCACTATGTATAGATTGCAATGTTTGGGGCTAAGTTATGTATAGAGTGCAATGTTCAGGACTAAGCTATGTACAGATTGCAATGTTCAGGGCTGTGCTATGTATAGATTGCAATGTTTAGGCTAAGCTATGTATACATTGCAATGTTCAGGACTAAGCTATGTATAGATTGCAATGTTCAGGGCTGCGCTATGTATAGATTGCAATGTTCAGGGCTGAGCTATGCATAGAGTGCAGGGTTCAGGGCTGTGCTATGCATAGAATGTAGGGTTCAAGGCTGGACTGCGCACAGGGTGGAGAGTCCATGGCTGTGCTAAGCACAGACTGCAGGGTCCAGGGCTGCTGTTTGTATAGCATGCAGAGTTCAGAGCTGTGCTATGTGCTATAACTTTTATGCAAACCAATCAATATACGCTTATTGGGATTTTTTTTACCAAAAATATGTAGCAGAATACATATTGGCCTAAACTGATTAAGAAATTCGATTTTTTTTTTCCTTTTCCTTTTTTTTTTTTTTTTCCTTTTAGAAATTTGATTGATTTTTTTTTATATTTTTTATTGGATGTGTTTTATAGCAGAAAGTAAAAATAGTTTTTTTTTCAAAATTGTCGGTCTTTTTTTGTTTATAGCACAAAAAATAAAAAACGCAGAGGTAATCAAATACCACCAAAAGAAAGCTCTATTTGTGGGGAAAAAAAGCACATTTGTGTACATCGTCGCATGGCCACACAATTGTCAGTTAAAGTAACGCAATGCCGCATCGCAAAAATGGCCTGGTCATGAAGGGGGGTAAATCTTCCGGAAATGAAGTGGTTTAAAGTGACAATTGTCAGCGGGGAGCAGAGGAGCAGAGGACCAGAGCTGGAGGTGGTGGAATGGAGTTCCACCATGTTGCCTAAAGGAAAAAAAAAATAGGACTATACATTGTAAAGTACATGAGGATGTCGTAAGACTTTATGAACTTCTCAATCAATAAAGTATTTTGTGCCTTTTATCTCGTCGCCAATACACCTAGGGGGAGATTTACTAAAACTGGTGCACACAGAATCTGCAGCAGCTGTGCATGATAGCAAATCAGCTTCTAACTTTAGTTTGTTAAATAAGGGCCGGTTCACACTGAGGCGATCCTAGGCGATTTGCGATCCGACTTGTGTCGCCCCAATTCGCCTCAAATCGCCTGACATCAGAAATCCCATTGGAATGAATGGAGCCGTCTTAATATGCGCTACTCAAGTCCAAAGCGATTCCAAAAAAGGTTCCTGTACTATTTTCAAGCGGCTTCTAGGCGAATTGAGCCCATAGAAGTCAATGGAAGTTCGCTTTCAAGTCGGATCCCAGTCTATGAAGAAGCGACTTTCCAGGAAGAAAAACATAATTTTGCCAGAAGACACACCTCTCATGTCCCAGGTACTCGTGTTGAAATCGCCTGAAATCGCCTGATATCGCTTCGCAATCGCGCCGCTTCGCTTTGCAATCGCGCCGCTTCGCTTCACAATCGCGCCGCTTCGCCTTTTCAAATCGCTTAGCAAATTCGCCCTGAAGTCGGATCGCCTCAGTGTGAACCGGCCCTTAAGCTTTGGCAATAAAACCTGGAAGCTGATTACTACACACAGCTGCAGCAGATTTTGGTGTACTTTTAATAAATGGTGTTAAACTGGTGTTAGTTCTGTTAAGCCTTATCACAGTGAATCAGGGTGGTAAATCCCTAAGGCCCCTTTCACACTGGGACTGCCCGATCGTCAGCGGTAAACTGCCGCTAATTTATCGGCGATCTACCGCTAGGGTTTGCAACATCATCCCTTTAATCCAGGACACATATTTATTACACAGGTTCTCTGGCTGATTAACCACTTCCGGACCGCCGTATGCAGAATGACGGCCGGGAAGTGGCTGAATTATCCTGACTGGATGTCATATGACGTCCTCAGGATAACAAGCCGCCGCGCGCCCGGGGGAGCGCGCATCGCGGCGATCGGTGGTGTGGGGGGTCAGTCTGACCCCCCGCAATGCCGATCTCGGTAAAGTGCTTCGATCCGAAGCACTTTACCATGTGACCAGCCGTGACCAATCACGGCTGGTCACAGTGTAATACAGGAAAGCCGTTTATCGGCTTTCCTGTACTCAGGTCTGCAGACCTGATGAGGGGAGAGCCGATCGGCTGCATCCCTGACAGGGAGGGTTTGTGCTGATGATTTATCAGCACAGCCCTCCCTCGGATCGCCACCCTAGACCACCAGGGAGCCTGCCCAGGGACCACCAGGGATGTGCCCACCCAGGACCACCAGGGAGCCGATCTGGACCACCAGGGAGGCCCCCCTAGACCACCAGGTAAGTGACTAAGTGCTCAGGTCCACCTTCACTCCT
>BLSH010000513.1:894714-919203 GCA_018402905.1 Glandirana rugosa
TGCCCTCACCTGGCCTCGTTGGACTGTTATCCATTAATATATGTAGAAAAGAAGTGTCCAATTGGTCGCATCCACACTCCTCCCCTCTCGGGAATGTACACTGCAAAACGAGGGGGCAGAGATGTCAAGTGTGAACCTTCCATATTATACTGTGGAAGTGTAAAGGCTAACCTGGGGATGGGGGGGCGGGGGGGGGTATAATCAGTGCTGGGACAAGGTCATTTGGTGCTCAGGGTGTCAATAGCAGCAATTATAACCCCCAGCATAGGTGACAGTTTTGCAATAAAACCTCCCAGCAAAGGTGCCAGCTTCCACAATAATAACCCCCAACATTGGTGTCAGTAGCAGCTTAATAACCTACAGCATTGGTGGTCAGTGGTGTCATGCTACCTAAACCCCTACATTTCAGCTTAAACCTAACAAGACATGCCCCCTCTCCCCTCCTCACACCTACGCTGGTTAACCTGTGAAGAAAAGATGTATATAATTACCTATTGTCAGGTTGCTCCGGTCCACTCCCGTATAAGTCAGTGGCAGCTGCAGGGGAGAGAAGAGAGCGCTGATAATGGCTGGTAAAGCCTGAATTGATTACATCACCCGTGGGTTCCCATGTTCCAGCTGTTGTCGGCGCTCCCCCCTCTCACCTGTGTATGCCTCTAGCTGACATGGGAGATCATGTGCCTGCAAAGAAGAAGCTTGAAAATAGGTTAATCAATGTAGGTGTTAGGAGGTGGGATTTTTAAGGCTAGTTACACCTAAGCTGAAATTCCACTTTATTCTGTCTGCACTGATAGTCAGTGGTAGTGCTATTTTAAACACCCTCACCATTAGCAGTCAGTGACTTGTTGATATTGTGTTGTGTTAAAGAGGAGCTCTGCCCCCACCCATCTAAAAATTAAAAGTCAGTAGCTACATATACTGTAGCTGCTGACTTTTACTATTAGGGAACTTACCTGTCCGTGCATTCAGCGATGTCCTCACTCGAGCCGATCCTTGAATTGGCTCTCGAGTGCAGGCGCTGCCATCTTGGCTAAGGGAAACCAGCAGTGAAGCCTTGCGGCATCACAGCTGGTTTCCTATACTGCACATGTGTGAATTGCGCTGCGCTCTGTGAAGAGGCCGGCTGCGAGGGGAAGGAGGAGGGAGCCACATTTCAAACCTGTCAAAACCTTTTCCCCAAAAGGTCCCAAATGTGGCAGTAGAGGGGGGCAATCCAGGTCACTGTAAAAGCTTTGCACAACATTACATTGTTGCTATATCATGTTTAGGGCGATCTGGCAGCCTGTTCGTTTTTTTTATTCTTTGCTTACTTTCATCCACGCTCTCCCTCACCTCTCCCACTAGAAGTCCTGTCCTGCAGAGCTCCCTTGTGCTACACTACACTGTTTGGAACTCAGCTACTGCCTGCGATTTACATAACAATAGTGCCGGCTGCCCACGATTTACATAACAATGGCGCCGGCCACCCGCCCTCGATTTACTTAACAATAGCGCCCGCCGCCCACGATTTACATAACAATAGTGTACACACAGCAGAGCTAAACAGCATTAGTGACTCACTGGCAGGGGCCTAATTTGAGGTAGGGGCCTGGAGCTGCAGCTCTAATAGCCCCTATGTTAATCCGGCCCTGGCTACAGGTCTACTGAGCAACAAACCTAATGGAAATCCATACCTATCAGTCAGTGTGTGCTCTCTCCCTCCTTTGCCTTAGCAGCCAAGAAGCACCTCTGCCCCAGGAGAAGGTGAAGTGAAGAGAGTGGCTGATAATTGTTTTTGTAACAAACAACATCTGATTGGAGTATTGGTTTTAAAAACAGCATTTGGCTTTTGATGTCTTATAACCTTCATGCCCATGGTTCATAAGCATCTGACATGGCATGGAGAGGGGCTTTTTGCACTGAAAACAAACTTACATTTTCATGGATGCATCAATTCTTCAAACTGTACCATATGTTTATTGATCTAACACTAAACCCTTCACATACTGTACATGGGAGCTGCTTTACAATTTGCATTTAAATCTATCTAGAGAGTTACATAGCCCCCCTCAGACAGTACAGTCAGGTTGGTGACCTACCTTTTAGTTAAAGAGGAAATGTATCCATTCCCAATAAATTCATTCGCAACTTACGTTTGATAGTCTTTTATCCAGGAAAAACACATGTCCTTTTCTCCCCCGTCACTCTTCCACTGTACATACCATCTAGCACTGACATCTTCATTTTCTTCATCATTGGGAGCCAGCTGTCTCATCTAGGTTCTTGCAGATGACTCCCTGATGATGCACCACCAGATCCTTCCTCTAGTGCTATGTGATGCCTCAGCTGAAATCAGCTGGGAACTGTGACATTGGTATCTCAGGAGGCTGCAGGAGAAGGAGGCAGGGGACAGGTCAAGCATGAGTAAAAAAGGGTATGTAGCACAACCCTTTGTTCTTAACATGACTTTGGCAAGTGCCTCAGCACTGCTGACTAGAGTTGAGCGAACCCGAACTGTAAAGTTCGGGTTCGTACCGAACTTTGGGGTGTCCGTGACCCGGACCCGAACCCGGACATTTGAAAAAAAGTTTGGGTTTGAGTTCTGGGTTCGGGTATTTGATCACGCATGTTGAATAGCTGCAGGGCAGCCAATCAACAAGCGTTTCACTGATTTGCCCTTAGAAGCCATCACAGCCATGCCTACTAATGGCATGGCTGTAATTGGCCAGTACATCATGTGACCCAGCCTCTTTATAAGTTGGAGGCACTTAGTGCTGCATGTCACATGCTCTCTGGGTAGTGTAGGGAGAGGATGCTGCCGGTGCTGTTAGGGACAGATTGCAGATAGATAGATAGGTAGAGATTACTACTACTACTGCTTTTAGGGACAGATTGCAGATAGATAGATAGGTAGAGATTACTACTACTACTGCTTTTAGGGACAGATTGCATATCTCATCCTGCATTACAGAATGATCTGACTGGACTAGGTAGAGTTTACTGCTTAGAGGGACAGATTATTGTTCTAAAATCATCTTCTAGTTCTATAGGGTCAGGTTCCTGCTGTTGCAGTAAGGGACAGATTATTGTTCTAAAATCATTTTGCAGCCCTCTAGCACTTTTTTACAGTCATTTTTGTGCCGAAAAGTTCGGGTCCCCATTGAATTCAATGGGGTTAGGGGTAAAGTTCGGGTCAAGTTCGGTACCAAACCCAGACTTTTTTCCGAAGTTCGGCTGAACCCACCGAACCCGAACATCCAGGGCTTCGCTCAACTCCTGCTGACACCTCGCAAGTCAACGTTAGTGAAAATAAGTTAGTGATTCCAATACCCCAGGGTCAACTAAAAATTAGACTCAATATTTTTGACAAATAAAAGAATATATTTAAAAATAAATACATTATTATGTAAAATAAAATATCACAGTCGATAGTAGTATGAACAATACACTGAGCATTCACTGTAATGTACCACAGCAAAAACTCAAACCAGACCAGCATAAACTAAAGCTCTCCTCACTAAAATAGCTGCAAAAAAGGCAACCAACACAGGTATCAGCTCTTGGAATGACAGAGCGAAGCTTAGAAGGTTTTAAAAGAAAGTTGGCAATATACTGAGAATTATGCCCAACAGCTAGGGAAATATGCACAGTTGCTAAATTTAGTCTCATGCCAGCTACGCTGGGGCCCTTGAGAACATTGGTGTGCTTAATGATGTTAGGTAGTCCTGCACTCAGTGAAATAGTCCTAGGAGACATTGGGTTCCAGGGAATACTGAGGTAGGAAGGGGCCAGGTAAGGGGCTAAGTTCTGTAGTGTAGACTCTGGCCAACAGAACTGGAGATGCTTGGCAGTGGGCAGATACAAAGTAATAGTAAGAGGGCAAAGAGTAATAACTATTTTTAAAAGATATGTACAAAGTAAACCAACAACAATGGATCAAGGACCCACTCACTGGGGTTTCCTACTCAGTTGCAGAAGGCTTTGACACTGGAGGGGCCCCCCTTTGGAGTAGTGTTGATTCCTGGTTACCTCTTCCGGCGATTTAACAGAAGGTAAATCTAGTGGTGCAATGGCAGTCTTCAGCGTCTCTGGAGTGGTCGTACATGGCAGCAGTATTAGTCAGCCAGCCTGGCTTGTGCTTTCTGACTCCCCAGCGGCAAGATGACAGGCCTCTGAGTGGGACTTGGTAACAACATGCAGATGCAGGCGATCTCTCACCAACAATCTGCAGTGAGCTGCTCTCTAGAGCATACAGGTCCTGCCGACGACACAGCATGCATTCACTAACCAGCCTTCTAAGTTCCCTAAGTTCTCTCTCTCTTTCTCTAGCAGGTCCTTCCCTTGTACCTGTTCTAGTGGAGACCTCCCAACTGCCCCTCTCTTTCCTGAGCTTTTCTATTATATATATATATATATATATATTAGTCAGATCCTTAGTCCAAGATGGAGGCATGGGTTTGAAGACATCGCTGGACTCCATGGGCTGCCTAGTATCTGTTTTGTAAAAGTTAGCAGCTATAATATTTGTAGCTGCTGACTTATACTTTTTGCATACACAACTGAGGTTCCTCTTTAGGTAATACTACATCACCTTTCTGCCTCCAGTCAGTGGTAGGGTTGCCACCTTTTTTCAAGCCAAAGAAAATGTTGGCAATTTTTTTATGTAGTATACACTATAGGATTAATAAAAGATTTGGGGTGCCTTTGGGTGCAACAAGGAGAGGGTGGGGGACATGGGGGGGGGGGGGGAGTGGGTAGTACAAAAAAAGGGGGGCTGCAAGGGAAAGGGTGGGAGGATGACCTAGGACAGGAAGGTGGGGGGGTGAGTGAGAGGGATGACTGGAAAGAGGGGAACCAGCAAAAATAGGTGGTAGGTTGGTGGAGTTGGGGGAGATAAAGACAAGGATAGGGAGGGGGATAGGAATGGAATGAGACTTTCAGCGAGCAGGGAGCTTGCTTTATAAGGTGAGAGATGCGGATGGAGTGAGTTAGGAGACAATGATCAGGAGAGGACCAATGTCGGTGGTAAGGAGAAGGAGAAGGCTGAACGAATGGGAGGGCGTCAGTTCTGAACAGAGATGCGGCATTGCTAGTGGGAGTGAGAGATAGAGCAGCATGTAATGTAAATGAAAGGCAGTTAAGTTGTGTTACAGTGGAGGTAGACCAAAGCATGGATGGATGGATGAGGAGCAGGAGAGGCTCAGGGAACAGCCAAGTAAAAAGGGAAACAGTGCAGAGGAGTAGAGTGTAAACTGAAAGTGCAGATGAAGGGGGAGAGCTGGTGGCGGTGAGCGGCCAAAGGTGCAGAGGGCGGGGGAGAGCTGGTGGCGGTGAGCAGCCGAAGGGGCAGAGAGAGGGGAGAGCTGGTGGCTGTTATAGGGGGAATCCCAATGAGATTAGGTCTGAATAATGTGTCTAGGTTTCGGTCGGACTGGGGCACCCACCGAGGCATGACGGCGCACACAGCCGATTGAAGGGGAATACAGGATGGAAGAGAGGCCTGGTATATAACCAAGCCACATCTTCAGATGTAAATACCTGTTAATAGCTTGGTAAAAAAAGCTGTCCCAGACCAGAACAAAGACCAGGAAAGCCTGTGTGTGCAGGGTGGACACAGGCAGACCCAGATGCAGAGAGTCCATCCATCCAGACACTGATCAAGTGGCAGCAGCATATTTACAAAAATAATATTAACAACTCGCTTACTGGGCACTTAAACCCCCTCCTGCCCAGATCAATTTTCAGCTTTCGGCGCTGTCGCATTTTGAATGACAATTGCGCGGTCGTGCGACGTTGTACCCAAACAAAATTTTTATCATTTTTTTCCCACAAATAGAGCTTTCTTTGGTGGTATTTGATCACCTCTGCGGATTTTATTTTTTGCACTATAAACAAACAGTGACGATTTTGAACAATATTTTTTACTATAATACAAGTCCAAAAACAAAAAATATATAAAAAAAAAATTATTCATCGGGTTTGGCATATATATATTCTTCTATATATTTTTGGTAAAAAAAAAAATCGCAATCGGCGTATATTGTTTGGCTTGCGCAAAAGTTATCATGTCTAAAAACTATGGGAATTGATTTATGGCATTTTTATTATTTTTTAATTTTTTTTACTAGTAATGGCGGTGATCTGTGATTTTTATCGGGACTGCGATATTGCGGTGGACTTGTCGGACATATTTGACACTTTTTTGGGACCATTGACATTTATACAGCGATCAGAAATTTAAATGTCCACTGATTACTGTATAAATGTCATTGGCAGGGAAGGGGTTAACCTGCAGGGGCACTGAAGGGGTTAACTGTGTTCCCTGTATGTGTTCTGTGTGGGGGCGGGGCTGGCCGGGACATAACAGATCTAACTGATCCCAGTAACAGGGATAAGTAGATCTGTCATGTCCCACTTCACAGAAAGGAGAACTGCCGTGTTTACATTGGTGGTTCCCCGTTCTGTAGCTCTGACAGGCGATCACGGATCACGAGCGGACATCGAGTCCGCCTGACCCACGGGCACGCCCACACAGCATGTGGCGGCCGCACGTGCGCGCCGCCGCCTATGAGTGCGTGACGGGAGTGTGCACAAGGGCGGACGTCCATGGACGTCCGCCGGGAAATTCAGATCCGCGCTGTAGCCGTCTTTTTGGCTATAGCGCGGATCTGAACTGGTTAATACAACCCCAAATGCAAAGAAACACAAAAATCAGGCAAAAACAAATACAACTTATATACAGGTATATACACTATACAATGAGTTGTTTATCAGACCATATTATAAATACGATCTACAAACAAAATAGCAACAAAAACTGACATAACTAAATGACAAGACCAGAACAGCGGAGTGAGTTCTAATGTATAGGAGAAACCCAGCACAAATGGGAACTCAAATGAAGTAGACTATTCCTTCCAAACCCGCGAGGAGAACATTTCAAGGAAAGGTCTAATTTAACTTGAATCTATATCTTTGTTCAACTTGGAGGAGGAGCCTATTCTAATCCCCTTCCAATAGTCCAGGATAGATGCGATCCAAAATCAGAAACTGCATCTTAGCAAACATATCCCCATGTGCCATTCCTACATGTCGACCGAGGGGGAGTTCTGGATTTGAGGCCTTCATGCTGGAGATATGCTCTCCTACAGAACTCCAATTTGGTTTTGCCAACATAATAGCTGTCACAGTTACATGTGAAGAGGTAGATGACTCCTTTGGTCTTAGTTGGCGGAATGTTTGGCCCTATATTTTTCTCCATTTGGTAATATAGTGGACCTGCTGATGTTTTCAGGGGTCCTGTTTCTTTGAATTCACTCTGGACAAAATCATCCTTAAAGTGGATGTAAACCCGAAAAAAAAAGAATGTAATTAATAATTCTGCCTGGTAGAGTATAGCATGTCATATCAGCTGTGCCCAGTCTTGCCACAAAGAGTTAATCCAACTGTGAGTAATGAGCTTATCTATTTTCAGGAAGAGAAAGTCCGACTAACAGGGAAATACACAGTCAATCTGCCCCTTGCTCTGTGAATGACAAGCAATTTACTTATCTCCTTCACACAGCAGAGAAAGTTTTACACTCCCCCCTCCCTCCCTCCTCAATGTCTCAGTATAGAGGTGGGTGGGGAGGCTTGTGACATCACAACTCCACTCACCAAACTCCAACAAACACAGACACCCTCTGATTTCAGAGTTTTACAGAGCTGCTAGTGCTTGCAGAAAGGACATTTGCAAGGTAGGGATAGATGCAGGAGGCTTGCATGTATATATACATTAATACCATGTCATTAGATTATACTGGGTGGGAGGTGGGTTTATACCCACTTTAATAGATTTTGCTAGTCTAAAGGTGAATGATGTTTTTTTGGGACAAACTGACCTACAGTCTTCAACAGACCGATGAGCTTGTCTTATTCTACCTGTCAGCATGTATGCATTGAACGACTTGCTCCACAGTGCTTATAGCTAGAGAGGTCAGTGAGGGTTTGTTTTAAAGCGTGTTAATGCTCACTAAGAATGTGCAAATATTTGAATGTCCATAATCTGGCCACAGTGTTACTTTAAGCTCCTAAGAAATACAAGTCACGGGGTGATTATCCCATCTGTCAGACTAAGCTTCAAGCTTAAGGCACGGGAGCATTTATGTTTATTCACAGAAGGAACTTTTAATCTTAATCACTTTTCCTGCTGAAAGCTACATATCATTAAAATGCAATTTACTTCTCTACTTCTCTGCTTGCTAATGTTTTAACGTTATTAAATCATGTAAGCAGAGCACTTGTGTCTAATTTATCTCCCGAGTAATAAATGCGGTTCTATATTTAATTATTGACCAAATGGATTCTCTGAGTATAGAATCTTGGAACAGAAACCTAAGATGTAATTATTATTATTATTTTTTTAAAATATACACTCTTCTGGGCATGCTGGATGTTAATTAATATTTACTCTATGAATATTAATGTCTAAAAACCTGTTTGCAATCAGGAAGCAGCCTGCAGTAATAAAACAGCTCACCGATATAATGGGGCTTGTTTGTTCATTTTAAAATAGTTTTGTCAGTTTTTTATTGCTATTATTTTCCAATTTTAATATAAATATGGTTTTAATTTTAAAGGATATTTTAAACAAATTTGCAGGTTTGAAAGCATATTAGGGTTACTGAAAAATCTGAGAAACCTATCCCATCTTCACACAAACTGTACTTTTACTTTGTCCATAAGCTCCTCCCTAATAGAGTTGATCGAACCTCTGGAAGTCCGGGTTCAGCAGGTTCGGCCGAACTTCGGGACAATGTCTGGGTTCGGGTCCGGACTTGACCCGAACTTTGACCCGGACCCCGAACCTCATTGAAATCAATGGGGACCCAAACTTTTAGGCACAAAAATGGCTGTAACAAAGTCCTGGCAAGTCCTAGAGGTCGGCAAAAGGAAGGAAAATGGGGGTAAGAGTTGGACAAGTGGCCTACAAAGAAATGGGGATAGGGAAATAACTTAAAATAATTTTTAAACTAAAATCACATAAAAAAATCAAAAATGGAGGTGGATGTGGAGTTGGAGGTTGAGGAGGCGGTGAAAATGGCGGTGGAGGAGGTGGAGGTAGCCAACACTGTTTTTTTAATTTTTGTGCAAGAAATCATCTCCAAGTTGTACAGGGAAAGGTTCCAGCTGTTGCTTTAAGGGAAAGATTATTGTTCTAAAATCATCTCCAAGTTGTATAGGCAAAGTTTATTCTAGCCGCATAGAGCCATATTAGTGTTATAAAATCATTGATTTTATAACACTAATAAGGCTCTATGCGGCTACAATACACTTAGTAAATGGCGCTTGGACATGATTTTATAACACTAATAAGGCTCTATGCGGCTACAATACACTTAGTGAATGGTGCTTGGACATGATTTTATAACACTAATAAGGCTCTATGCGGCTACAATACACTTAGTGAATGGAGCTTGGACATGATTTTATAACACTAATAAGGCTCTATGCAGCTACAATACACTTAGTGAATGGAGCTTGGACATGATTTTATAACGCTAATATGGCTCTATGCGGCTAGAATACACTTAGTGAATGGAGCTTGCAGATGATTTTAGAACAATAATCTTTCCCTTAAAGCAACAGCTGGAACCTTTCCCTGTACAAGTTGGAGATGATTTTAGAAGAATAATCTTTCCCTTAAAGCAACAGACTCTACCTAGTCCAGTCAGAACGTTCTGTGCAGCAGGATGAGGTCTGCAATCTGTCCCTCAAAGCAGCAGTACTAATAGAGCATATACTGAGAGCATATGACATGCAGCACAGTGTCTCCAGCCCCATTTAGAGGCTGGGTCACATGGTGCACTGGCCAATCACAGCCATGCCATTAGTAGGCATGGCTGTGATTGTTTCTCAGGGAAAACCAGTGAAACACTTGTTGATTGGCTGCCCTTGGCAGCTATTCAACACGTGTAATAAAATACCCGAACCCCGGACCCGAACCCAGACTTTTTTTGAAAAGTCCGGGTTTGGGTCTGGGTCCCGGACACCCCAAAGTTCGGTACGGACCCGAACTTTACAGTCCGGGTTTGCCCAACTCTACTCCCTAACAGTTTTGTATCACTTGCCGCACCCTTTAGAGCAGGGTTTCTCAACCAGGGTTCCGTGGAACCCTAGGGTTCCTCCAGAGGTTGCTAGGGGTTCCTTGAGCAATGGTCAATTTCTATCTCAGATAAATTCCCAATGATACCATTGATCTTTTTAGCTATCTATAAGTGGGTAATTCTTCCCAATGACCACAAGTGTAAGGAGCATTCTTCCCATTAACCACCACAATAATTGTTGTAGAAATTTAGGATGTGTTTATTAAGCATTATCACAGTGTCTCCCAGTGTCGGTTTAACGATATTCTCTGTGTACAGCGAATATGGCTTTAACCGATATTGAGGAAAGGCCATTTACAATGGAAACCTTCCATTATTTGGTAACCACACGCTACCTGCCCGATCATCCTGGCTGGCAGGTGCCCTGAGCGGTTAATGTTGGAGCAAACGCCGGTCCGGATCTTTGAGGTGCAATGCACGTTCTGTGGCGCGGGTGTATTACCGTCAATCGGGGGGGCCCCTGTATTATGTACAGATTGATCTGCTTGGTGGCGATTTACTTGCGTTATGGAATCAGCATTGCCTTTTATGTAAGGATAATGATCTGTAAGCTTTCTGTCGCATCTGATCAATGTGAAAGAAATCTACAGCTATATTCCTTTGTGCATAATTTACCCTTTAATGGAACAGTATTATAATCGCTATGGAGTATAGTTCATAGAGCTGTATTTGATAGTGGTTCATTAGAATGGCAGTACGAGGTTTGCATGCATGGTGTTTTGTTTGGAGGGCGTTTGTGGGACGGTGCTTTGGGTATCAGTGGAAGCCATGTTTCCACATGGCTTCCATTGTCATCTGGAGACAGCTGTTTCTCATACAGGCTGGCCAACCCCCCCATGCATGCACACCTCTTCTATTGTATAGTTTGAATATAAACAAGTGTGTCATTGGTTGGTGGTTTTGTATTGAGCTCATGTCATGTGACTGTGCCTTGGAGGCTGATTGGCTGATTGTGAAGCCATCAAATCCTATTGTTATCCCTGTTTGATCCGTATAAATAAAGCCTGAAGGCGCAGTTCAGAAGGACAACCCCGGTGAGCTGCGATGTGAGAAAAGCGATCTGTGTCTGTACTTGCTTTAACACGAGTGCACTCAAATGCATTATGCAAAAGGGCTGAAAAGTGCGCTTATTAGTGCAGGCAAAATATAATGCATACAAGGTATTATAATTGCCCCTACATAGTGTATCATGAGTTGTAGATTTTTAATTTTTAGCAGGGGTTCCCCGAGACTGGAGAATTATTTCAAGGGTTCCTCTGTGTTGAAAAGGTAGAGAAAGGCTGCTTTAGAGTGTAAAGCTTGCCATAGAAGGATTGAAATTTGGGCAGTTCATTAGGGACTGGCAGAATTTTGATCCCTCTGTGGCCATTCCGGCTCAACAGAAGTCAATCTTGCGGTTGAGTTCAAATGAATGGGAATGTTGGAAAACATTAATTCGATCAGCTGCAATACACTCTTTATTGCAAGAGAACACCTGCCTTGTCTCTCTCTTTTGCTGCCTATTAAAGTGCTCATGTACTGTCCTGATGCTGTCCAATTTCTAACAAACACATACGTGAAGTCTACATTTGAAAAAAAGGATAAAAGGATGGAAAGATAGGAATAATATGGTCACAATAACATAATTGTTTTATTGTAATAGTTTTTTATTGGTTTATAACAGGGTTAACGTCACTTTACAATTGTAGGTGATACATAACATTTCAGCATTTTGTAACATTAGAAATGTTAGGCACAGAGATTATGTAATACAGACAATGTGTTTTTAAACTAGTAGAGCTTGCAGTGTTCATGAATAGTTCCTGACAGAAAAGACATCAAGTTTTAGATATAGTTGTATATTGGGAAAATTTTACCCAGCTGTTGACTGAATTTGGAGCCAAGGCTCCCATGAATATTTAAATTTAGGGCTGGAGCCTACTTGTACAGCTGAGTATTGTTTGTATATTTTAATCAGATTAAGGTATTGTCACACACCTGGTGATGGATTCTGTCTTATGCAGGGAGCAACCACTCTTACGGCCCTGGTTCAGGAACCCCTGGTAGAGCAGACAGGGAATTCCAGAGGACAGGTGTGTGATGTGAGAGGTCCTTTTGTGGCTCGTGCAAGTAAGTAGAGTGTTGATACAGGCTGGGTTGGCAACTGGCTGGCCTATGCAGTACAGAGGGTGCAGGCAGAAGAGTTGTCAAGTACAGGCAGGGCTCGTCAACAGGCAGGCAGCAAGGTACACAAGGATCAGGCAGAAGAATAGTCATGGGCAAGCTGGGGGTCATTGCAGGCAGAGTTCAAGCAAGGACAAGACAAGCCAGATCACAGGAAACAGGTAACTGGTAAACAGGTAACAGGCACTCTAGAACATGGACACACTGTAGAACGGACAGCACCAGCTTCATCTAGTGACAGCTCAGGGATGATGAATTGGAATACTTCCAATTTAGTAGGGACCCAAATATCCAGTGCTTTTTCCTTAACATTAGATAAAAAGTATTTCCATCCCTTAAGACAGTTATCTAGTGAGAACATAGACTGGGATACTCCTTTACCTAGTGAGAAACAACACAAGTGGGGAAGGTGGAGATATTCTTTGAGGTCACTAGAAAAACTTCAAATCTCACGCTGCTATGTTCCAGCTTCCATTTCAACTGCTGGCCGGAGAGAGATTCATATTTTCTCTGATGCATCAGTTGAAGCTATTGCTGCAGTAGCCTATTTAAAGACCTCTGAAATTAATGGAGAATAACACTGTCGTTTTGTTCTAGGCAAAGCAAAACTGACTCCCAAACCTGCAAATAGTATACCAAGACTTGAACTCTGTGCAGTTGTGCTAGCAGTAGAAATTGCTGAAGTCATACAAAGTGAAATGGACACTAGAATTGATTCTTTCACCTTTTATACTGACAATAAGGTAGTACTTGGTTATATATACAACCAAACAAAACAGTTTTATGTGTACGTCAGCAACAGGGTAGAATGTATTAAGAAATTCTCTCTACCAAGTCAATGGCAACACGTTCCCACTGAACTCAACCCAGCTGACTGTGGGACCAGAGCTGTGTCATCAGCAGTTTTTCAAGACAGCTTATGGCTGTCACCTCCATGGTTTTTGTGTGAGGGCTCCTACTCACCCCCACTGACAGCACTTATGGGCTAGTAAGTCCTGAAGATGATAAGGAAATAAGAACTGTGAACATCTCCCTCCAAACTTCTGTAAATACAAAACAGAAGCTGCAGTCACACCATTTTGAGTGTTTTTCGACCTGGTCATCTACTGTGAGAGCTATTGCTCACCTAATTCACATTGCTCGTTGCTTTAGGAAGAGCTCTGCATCAGTGTCTTCACAGCAGCAGATATTGCACTAGCAGAAAAGGTAATTATCCATTGTGTGCAACAAAAGGTGTATCAGGAAGAATAAGGGAAAATCAGAAATGGAACCAAATTATCTAAAAACAGTTCACTCTTCAATCTAAACCCTGTAGTTGATGCCAATTTGCTGCTGAGAGTTGGTGGCCGTATAGGGAAATCCGACCTATGCAGCAAAGAACAAAATCCTATAATCATACCAGGTCAACATCATGTTACTACTCTTCTGGTTCATCACTACCATGAACGGATGCAACACCAAGATCATCAGTTTACAGAAGGTGCCATCTGGTTAGCTGGCTTTTGGATTGTTGGTATGAAAAGATGTGTCTCCTCCCTGCTCTTCAGGTGCGTGAAATGTCACAAGTTAAGGAAAACATCAACAGCAACAAATGGCAAGTCTCCCAGCTGATAGCCTAAGTACAGATCCATAAGTAAAAAGTAGAAACTGCGCAAAGAAGCCCATAGCAGCTAGCACCTTACTAGACATATAGGGGTTGATTTACTAAAGCTGGAAAGTGCAAAATCTGGTGCAGCTGTGCATGGTATCCAATCAGCAACTAACTTCAGATTGTTCAATTAAGCTCTGACAGAGAAACCTGGAAGCTGATTGGCTTCTATGCAGAGCTGCACCAGATTTTGCACTCTCCAGCTTTAGTAAATCAACCCCACAGTGTGCAAATACAAATAAATAAAAACATATATGCAGCGCTGAAAATGTGAAAATAAAAAAAATTGGAAGTCCAATATACAAATCAGTCCTAAAAACCTTAGCAAAACTGACACACAAAATGTTCAAAGTGGTCCTTATGAAGGAATACCATACAGTGATATACTCCAAATAAAGTGATAAAAGTGCAAAAAAAAGGACAAAAAATTCTTAGTATAAATTGATACAATCCTCTTATAAAGTGATGATGGTTGATCATAAGGTAATCCAGTGCAGAGGCAATGGTGCAAGAATATTCCATAAATATGTGGTAAAATTGGTGCTCTTACCAGATGAGTTTTTTTTTTTTTAAAAAACAAGGATCCTTATCCTGATGTATAAGCTTTGTGAATTAAGCCTATTGGGTCCTGTGTTTCTTGAAAAAAAAAATGCACAATGATCGATGCATTGGGGTTCTGTGTTGACTGTTATTTTTAGAGAAATTTGTGGCTTGGAATAAAAGATCCTCATAAATGCAAGACTGTTTGCAGTATCTAAATCACTTTCTAATGGCTGAACATACAGAGAGAAATCAGCCCACACGAGAAGGGGGTACTACCATACAGCTGCAAAACAGAAGAATCAATATGACAGTTAACAGTGGGGATGAGTAGAGTGATTTTTGTCAAAATTGATTTTACTGAAATTAGTGAAATTACTGATTTTGCCAGCAGAGAAATCACTCAACTTTTCTCATTGAACTGCTTAGGTGAAATGTATCTTGCAAAAAAGATCTACTTTTTAAAAAAATATGTTAATTTAGAGGGTTTGTATTTTGTGTATTTAGGGTAGTGTAGTACATATTTTTTAAATATTCTTTGTATGTATGTGTTTTTATTTTTTGACTGTGTATTTAACCACTTGCCACCCAGGCCAATTCTGACACTTCTCTCCTACATGTAAAAATAACCACTTTTTGCTAGAAAATTACTCAGAACCCCCAAACATTATACAGGTTTTATTTTTAGCAGGGACCCTAGGGAATAAAATGGTGGTCGTTTTATCTCACACAGTATTTGCACAGCAATTTTTCAAATGCTTTTTTTTGGAAAAAACTGTTTCATGCATTAAAAAAAAACAAAACACTAAAGTTAGCCCGATTTTTTTGCATAATGTGAAAGATGATGCTACGCCAAGTAAATAGATACCTAAAATGTCACGCTTTAAAATTGCGCACACTCGTGGAATGGCTCCAAACTTCGGTACTTAAAAATCTCCATAGGCAACGGCTTAACATTTTTTACAGTTTACCTGTTTAAAGTTACAGAGGAGGTCTAGTGCTAGAATTACTTAAATTTGATCTGATATCATGCCTGGTTCACATGTTGGCATAGCGTGAATGTACACAATATTGCACATGCTCTTGACATGCATAGAAATGCACTGCTTGGAATTAATGGAGAATAACACTGTCGTTTTGTCCTAGGCAAAGCAAAACTTATTCCCAAACCTGCAAATACTATACCAAGACTTGAACTCTGTGCAGCTGTGCTAGCAGTAGAAATTGCCAAAGTCATACAAAGTGAAATGGACACTAGAACTGATTCTTTCACCTTTTATACTGACAATAAGGTAGTACTTGGTTATATATACAACCAAACAAAACAATTTTATGTGTATGTCAGCAACAGGGTAGAATGTATTAACCCTTTGCCTCATCTCGCTGCCTCCATGCATCAGCCAGCCCAGTGAGTGCTACAAACCCTCCACACTCCCTGCATCATCCCAAGCCAGAAATTGAGCAGCGCTGACATCTGCTCGCGGTGCTATCAAGGCCACCACTGCGTCCATCTCCCCACGGCTGCCGCTATCTTTAAGGCCTTACCCCGCCGACGTGCATTAAGACTCTGCCAACCCTGGAGCTGGTGTCCCAAACTGGCTGCCTCAGGGCTCCTTGTTCCCTCTAGCCCTCCAGCTGTTTTGGGGCTTGTTGGCCACACCAACCTGCATCCCGGCCGCCACTTACTGAAGCCTAATGACGGCCGCCAACCTTCCCTCTCTGCTGCTAAATCCATATTGGGCCCCTGGAGTGTGGCCTGTGCTGACTCTCTCTCACCTGATCATCCCCCTGTAGTGGACTGGGGGGGTGGGACTGCTGTTCGGTGCCTGCCCCTGCTGGAAGCTACTGAGGCCTAGTATTGGTGACCATCTTGGTGCACCCATTTCCTCTCTGCCTGCTGCCACAGTCCCTGGCTAACTTCATAGCTAAAGACTTCTTTTTGTGGCATATCCAGGGCGAGTGCCCTCAAAGAAGCAGACCTCAATGGCCGATAAGACACATACTTTGCAACAGCGCATAAGCGGACATGTAGCGCGCCGGCTCCGATCCACGCTGACTCTCCAGGACTCCCACCACCTGACCCACTGCTCTGATAGCCACGGTTGCCACCTCACCTAACTTCCATAATAGCTGTTCGCCCCATGGAGAAAATTGGGGACCAGAAGCACATCTTCTCTTCGCTCTCCGAACTGCGGCCTACTCTAACTATGGACCACTTCCTGCATAGACCGGCATCCCCAGCCTCAAGTGTCCAGGATGACCCGCAGGACTCTCCAGATCCGCTGGCACTCAGGGAAGGTATGTCTTTTAAAATATCTCATACTCAGCCATCCAGTACACCTACCGTGTTAACAGTGGAGGTTCTAGACGCAAAGTTACAATCCCTTCTTCAGAATCTCACGCATAACATCACACAGGAGGTGAGGAAGAGTTCCAAAGGACTTAGAGGGGAGATTATGCAGCTGGGTGAGCGTACTGACACATTAGAAACCAAATTTGATGAACTTGTGCAATATGTCCATGTCCTGGAGGAGGACAATGTGACCTTAAAATATACAGTTACTCAGCTTCAAACACAACAAGAAGACCTGGAGAACAGGGAATGCAGACAAAATCAGCGAATTAAAAGAGTACCCGAAACAGTAGGGGATCAAGACCTCCGGCACTATCTTTTAAGCCTATTTAACTCTGTGGCTCCTCACATTCCTGATATTGACTGGCGTCTTCATAGAGCTCACAGATCCCTTGCTCCTAAACCCCAGCTGAGGCCAACCCAAGGGACTTTATTGTCTGTTTTCACTATATGACAGCAAGGAGGCCATTACTGTAGCTACCCACAACAGGTATAGACTAGACCTCAAAGGTGCCAAGATACAGATTTTCTGCGACCTAATGCCTATCACACTTGCTAAACGTAGAAGCCTGCTGTCTGTAACTCTCCTCTTGCAGAACCACAAAATGATGTACCGCTGGGTTTTCCCATTTTGCCTATCTGTATCCTGAGATGGTGTACAACATTCCATGCATGACCTCCATGAACGTAATTTGGGTCTCCCTCCCCTCCCTGAAGAAGACCTAATTTCGCTATCTACAACACCTAAACCACCATTTGCTCTAACCCGCATCTGGACCCCTGCTCGACAGAAGCAACACAAGCCTACTTCTACCCCTCAGAGGCATCCCTCACCCAGATATCTGCCATATCTGCTGGTCATGCTCATTTTTGGCACATTGCAATTGCTCATAGCCAAAATTCCCGACTTGAGATTATCTCCCCAATACCCATGAGATGACTCTTTTTGGTGCACAGTTTTATTTGTTTAATTCAACATTCTATTTTGTTTCAGAAGTTTTCTAACTGGAAGTTGGTGGGGATCCATCCCTGCCATCGTTGGAGGCCTCCATGCCTCTCCTTATGGTCCAGGGCCTTGGCCCTGGCTTCCTAAATGGCTTTCGCCCTTCAGGTTTTTTTTTGGACTTATGTGTTGCTTTGTTTTCTACAGGTCTTTTTTTGACCTGTGGCTATTCCTCCACATGGACTACCTGGTTGATTGATATAATGTTGTGATTTTAGTATGTATCTCTATGTTAATTCAAAACTCTTCTTTCCCTTGTACACCATGGAACTCCTTTTCTCTTTTCTTTTTTTTTTTTCTTTTTCAGAATGTGATGTGATCATGATCCAGGAGACTCACTTTTGCCCTTGGGGGTCCTTCAAATTTGCTAATAAATACTTCCCTACTGCCTTTTGGCTTCAGATACCTCCGGAAAAGCAAAAGTGGGGATTTCTTTTTTTTTCCAAATATTTTTATTGTTTTTGAAAGTATACAGTACAAAGGATTACAGACTTACATTGATCCTCTGGCTGTACATTCCGGTATTGTTACATCTTAAATGTAGGATCTTCATACAATGATTACTAATTTTCTCATCAGTTTACTAATTGTTCTGATATGAGTAATAAAACAACAAGGGTAAAACTGAATAGAACCAGGGGGGGTTAGGGCTAGGTGTAGGGGGTTAAGGGCCAAACGATGGGTCTAATCATGCATATCATCTGCTATAATGTCTCTGGTTCCTACAGTTTAATTGAGCCTAGGGTGGCAGACGAGGTCCGTCCTGGACACCCCCAATGGGACCTAGCTGTGTCCTAGGATAGACCTTCGCCTCCCCCTGGCCCTAAGCATATAAGTATTAGTCCTGTGTTACCAGAGGTGGATATTGCATCTTAAACCTATTCTTAGTGGTTAAGGTTTAATGAGGCCATGGGTTGTTTTAACCATATGTTCCATAGATCAAGGAAGGAGGGTAGTTTATGATCCTTCAAACTCAGAAGTTTTTCGAAGTGGCCTTGTGTGTTAACTCTTGAGATCACTTCCTCTATTGATGGAGGAGTGGGAGATTTCCAATGGGATGTTATGGAGATTCTAGCAGCGTACAGGATGTGTGTCACAACCGTCCGGTGCATTTTTGGGTGTTTGTTGATTCCTAAATTAAGGAGTGCTAAGTCTGGGTTTAAGGTGTGTTTGGCACCAGTGGTTTGGTTAATTAGATTCTTGACTCTGTTCTGAAATCCTGGATATATGTGCATTTCCACATGATGTTCCCTACATGGGGACATCCTCTCCAACACAAATTAGAAGTGTCCGGATACATTTTAGCTAGTTTGTATGGGGTTAAGTACCACTTATGGTACATCTTTTGGAAGATGTCCCAATGGTCAATGCAAGAAGTAAGTTTGTAGCTCGCTTGTATGGCGTGGCTCCATTCTTCCATTGTAAATGATGAGTTTAGTTCTTTTTCCCAACTTAAAGTGTCCCTATCTTTGTTCTCGTTTGGCGTGTTAGTTAAAGCTATGTAAAAAAAGGAGATGCCCCGTGATTTTTTGGGTGCCAAGAGTGGTGATTTTAATTAGACATACTTGCCCCCTGCAAGTAAAATCCTCATACCTAGACCCCCACAGCAGGTATATTTTCCTGGATTGTGAATATTTGAAACACTTACACTGGTCAATGTATATTCTCCTAATACTGGTCAAATACAATTTCTAACTGACATGTTTGAAAAGCTGGAAAAATTCTCCCAACCTTTCATGATCTTAGGTGGTGATTTCAATATGACCATGTCGCCTGGCAAGGATAGACAAATATTGTTCACCTCCACTACAGCCACTAAGGTTTCCCGTCTGTCCACTTAGCCTTCTCATTAGGACCCATAGCCTTCTTGACATTTGGAGAATTAAACATCCCACACATAGACAATACACATTTTACTCAACTCCTCATAAGCTGTATTCCAGGTTGGACCATTTTTTTATAACCCCCCTCTGCTGACTTCCGCAGTCTCTTCAGAGATTAATCCTATAACCTGGTCGGATCACTCATCTGTTTCCCTAGAATAGATATTGCCTTTCATTCTCCCTCTACCAGGACATGTCATTGGCAGCTTAATGAATCCCTTCTCCGTGTCCCAGAGATCAGAGAGCAATTATTCCATAACATGAGCTTAAAGCGCATACAGTGGCAGAGGTCTCCACCTTGTGGGAAACCCACAAAGCTTTTTCAGAGGTCAATGTATCTCTGTTGGCTCTCCCTTGAAAAAGGAGACAATGCTTCATCGTACCTCCATTTTATCTAAACTACGCAAAACTGAGGAAATATTGCTCTCTTCTCCCACGGTGGCTCGCCTCCGTACTGTCACTTCCCTTAGAAACCAGCTCAAGTCCCTGGATATGAAGAAAATTGTCAAATCTCTCTTGTGGACAAAACAAAAATTTTACGCATATTCCAACAAGCCCCATAGAATGTTTGTAAATAAACTAAAACCTTGTCCTTTTCATTCCTTCCCAGGCTCTCTCGTGCAAACGAATGGATCTCTCACATACTGCTCCCATACCATGTTTAAAGTCTTTGGGGAATTTTATTACGGCTTATATAACTGTCTAAAGTCTGACCCCAATTGCCATTTTTCGCAAGCCAAATTTGATTCCTTTTTCAAATCATTACATCTACCTAAACTTTCCTCATCCCCCCTCTCCACTCTAAATGCTGCAATTACCCCTGAAGAACTAGTGGAAGTTGTCAAAAACCTTCAGACTCATAAATCTCCAGGCCCTGATGGGCTCCCATATTCATATTATAAAACCTGACTCCCGATTTTAAACCCACACCTGCTGTCTCTTTTCACCTCATTACTGAAAGGCACTATCCCTAACCCTCAATTTCTCCCTCCCAGACAATTATCAGCCCATAGCATTACTTAATGCTGACTATAAAATATTAACAAAAAAATTAGCAAATAGACTCACCCATATACTCCCTAAACTCATACATAACGATCAAGTAGGCTTTGTACCAACCAGACAGGCTGGAGATAATACGAGATGTACCATCGATCGTATTGCCCCGATCACCAAAACCATCTGTTCGGCTCTCATTCTTAGCTTTGATGCCCAAAAATCCTTCAACAGGCTTAGTTGGCCTTTCATGTTAGCTACCCTTTCTAAATATGGATTTCACGGCCCCTTCATAAATGCACTTCAAGCTCTGTATTCCCAGCCATCCTCTCGAGTACAGCTGTCCTCCTTTCTGTCGCCATTGTTTCCTTTAAGTAATGGTACGAGATAGGGGTGTTCCCTATCCCCCCTGCTTTTCATTCTATGGCTAGAACCCCTGGCTGAAGCCATTGGATCCCATCCTGACATCCGAGGAGTTTCATTACGACAGCGGGAATACAAATGATCTCTTTTTGCAGATGATGTCCTCTTGAGACTAACTAGTTCTCACACTTCTCTCCCAAACCTCCATGATTTACTATGGAAATTTGGCTCACTTTCAGGCTACAAGATCAATATGAGCAAAACAGATGCTATGCCCTTACATATTCCTTCTTCTACCCTTGCCACGTTACAACAGAACTTCTCATACAATTGGTCTACCCACTCCATTAAATATCTAGGCATAAATCTGACCTCCTCAAACTCTACTCTTTACTAGGCTCATTTCTCAGGCTCTTTACTCATCCTTTTTAAGGACATTGACTGCCTTCTACGCCAATGGGTTTACCCTATTTCTCTCTTGGGTCGGATCAATGTCCTTAAGATGTCCATCCTACCGAAACTTCTATATTCATATGAAACATTACTACATTCATTTATATTCCCATGAAACAGTTAAAAGCTATGCAACGACTATTTTTAAATTTAATTGGCACAACAAAATTAATCGTATTGCTAGCTCAGTAGTGCTAGCTCCCCGTTCTGGTGGTGGTCTAGGTGCTCCAGACATTATAACGTATTATTATGCTACACACCTCAGGGCAACTTTTGCCTGGTCAACAAGAATGGCAACCAGCAGATGGTCAGAGATTGAAATGAGTGTCACCTGCCCGGTTCCATGCTTTGAACATCTCTAGATACATCCATTGACCAACTATGAAGCATATGTTTAAATCCAATGTTGTTCACGCTCTCTGTATGGAAGAAGTGTGTGCGACAGTTCTCTCTCTCTTCCCCATGCCCACCTTTACTAAATGTACTTTTTAATCCAGACATTCCCGATAGTCTATCATATAGTCAAATGTACATACGGTCGCAAGCAGGTATTTTTCAATTTCGAAATATGGTACACCACTTACCTTTGTGGAGATTCAGCACAAATATCAGATCCATAAACAGTTTTTCTACTCGTATCTTCAATTCAAACACTTCCTCTCTAAGTCAAAGACCTTGACTTTAGACAAAGCCTCCCCATTTGAGCTCCTCTGTGCTCAAGACCCCTACCAAACTCACCTTATATCCTCTATTTATGAAATCCTTCATGACACCTTTCCACTAACTGACTGACACCATTTATATATGCAAAAATGGTCTCAACTTATTCAGCGACCTATTCTTCTCCCACAATGGCAGAAGATATGGGACTCTATAGCCACATCTTCTAGACGTGTGGGGCAGAGAGAGACAGCTTATAAGATAATGTTTTTCTGGTATAGAAATCCCGAGGTCCTCTACAGATATGACCCTAAGGTCCCGCAGGTTTGCTGGAGATGCTATGCTAATGTAGGCTCAAACTATCATATCTTTTGGGAATGTCTCATTCTCCAACTGTTCTGGTCCTCTATCCAATCATTCTTTCAGAAACTCTTAGAAATAACTCTCCCCTTAGACGCAATACATTATTTCTTAGGCCTGCCCGTCCCTGGCTTCTCTAAGCATACCCAAAAGCTAGCAACATTTATTCTTCTAGCAGCCAAATGAACCATTCCCTTGGTTTGGCTATCCACCTCTCCACCTACATTGACTCAAGTAATACAGGTTTTGGCACAGATACGCAGAATGGAACCCCTTACGGCTTTAGTACATGATTCCATACCTCAATTTTCTAAAGTTGGGGACTTATGGGATCACTCTGACCTCAACCCTAATCTCCCTTAGGATTTATACCTTTTCAGGCTCTAAAATACAAGTTATTTTTGGAATTCCATGAGAGGCTAATCCTGGAGCTGTAATTAGCGTTGTATATGATGGTTATACCCCTGCTTCATAGGCCTGCTCCAAAGGTCAGCCGCCCTTTTCACATCTCAGGTTTTCTAAAGTTATTATCCATGTTCTATTACAATCTGACTTTTTGTATTACATATATATATATGCATTAGAATGCTGTTAAGACTTAATGGTCCCCTTTCTTCAGTATTTGTATTGATGTTATATTTCTATATCTAAGAAAAATTCAATAAACATACAATTAAAAAAAAAAAAATGAAGCGCACTGCTCTTTAGCAGACATGTGGGGGATGCCAATAATTCCTATACATAATGCACAGTGTGCACAGAGTGTGCTGAAAACATGTGGAAATATATGCCCAACTGCAGTAGTGTGCACTAAACCTTAGCCTCTAGCATTCTCTGTACAGCAGGGCTGGAGTGTGAAAGCAGCACAAGCAGCCAATCAATTTATTTGCTGACAAAAAAAGCATGCTTATATGAGAAGAGTACAGAGTGACAGACAGATTGAGGATATCAAGCAGCAGAAATAAAGTACTGTGGGTGAAATCTCTTGATTAAAGGTACACTATATAGTCAAAAGTATTGGGACACCTGCCTTTACACGCAACGCACATAAACTTTAATGGTGTAGTACGGGTCTATATTCACAATTGGTTTACAAGGAACTTGGTATTAGTTGCTATTAACTATGATAGTTTTAAGGTGATTACTTCTGTGTGTGTATGTGCTTGTATATATACACACGTATACATACTGAATAGTTATGCCATTCCTGCATAAATTACAGATGGTCACTTTGTCTCAGGACCACTCTTTTGTTCTGTTCGTAAAGGACAAGACTAGTCTTTTGTTAACACCAGATAAAACTAGCTTTTCGCGCCTTTCTTTCACATATAAAATGTTTAGACAATAGTTAAGCGGGCAGAACCTCGTCCAGGGTGAATACGCCTGGAGTTTGAACCGGCTGTCACTTTCCAGAAATTCTCTGATGTCTTCAGAGAAGTGTGGGGTTCCCTGGAATTGAAACTGAACCTGAATTTATCCTTTGTTTTATCATCTGTACTACATCTTTAATCGAAGCTAAGTAAATCTCTTTTATTACTATACTATTTGTGTGCTGTTTTAATTATTGTATTTCATCCACAAATCTGAAAGGGTAAATATATGAACCTGTCAATAAATGAATAAATGTAACACGGAATTTAAACCATAGTTACATTAATGGCGCTGTGAGTAGCAGGATATTTAACCCTTTCAGTGCTGGTCTGAAGTGCAGTGATTAATCCTTGTAATACTGTTGTGAATTGTAATGCTTTCTGACAATTGGGAAACTGTATTATTAATGTGTACTGTGATAGGAGGTTTGTTGCTAGCTTTGCTTTGGTGGAAATATAGTGGTTTAGCACGTGGTGTACACGTACAGAAGAGGGAGGATGTTTAACTGGATAAAAAGAGCGAAGGGGGGAGACAGTCAAAAGAGCCCCATCCCAGAGTGGGCAGATTCTAGA
>BLSH010000513.1:967632-980166 GCA_018402905.1 Glandirana rugosa
CAGGAGAACGTCTACTTGTAAACGAGTCAAGACGACGGTGTAAAACTCTGTGCTAGGTCGTGTACGTGTCTGTGCGGTGTCCAGAGACGGTCCAGGGTATTTAGAAGTTCACATTATGCAGTTTCTCGCGTGGTTTCTCGCGTGGTTTACTTTTAGGGATCCTTATCACAACTCGCTTGGGCCTGACATTGCAAGCCCAGGCATGGCTTGAAAGGCCACAGGCCCCGTGCCTGGACCTGGGCTTGTAAAGTTTTTGGCTTCTAAGGGCAAACCAGTGAAACGCTTGTTGATTGGCTGCCCTGCAGCTTCTCAACACGTGGAGTAAAATAGAACCCCGGACCGAACCCGAACGATTTTTGAAATGTTCGGGTCCAGGTCCGTGCCCCGGACACCGGAAAGTTCGGTACGGACCCGAACGTTACAGTCCGGGTTCGCTCAACACTATTCCTAGGGATTTTCATTTGGTGCGCTCTTTGGTGCGCTCTTTGACGTATTACACTTGAAGATTTATGGGACCTGGCAGAGACCTGTGGCGTGTCTGTGCATGTGCTGGATCGTGTCTCAAAATGTGGCAGCAGAACTGAGCAAATGTTCATCTGCAAGAGGACAACACTGAACTTCATGAACTAGTAAGAATGTTTTTTTTTTTGTTTGTTTTTTTATTTGCATACAGGGACAAGTGTTGGAGATTTTACATTTATTTGGGATATGTGGAGTTCTCCTTCCCCAGGCAGCAGAGAATGTGAGTGAAATGTCACAGAACTAAACACTATTTTTAATTATAATAACTAGAATGGAAAAATGTCATAAATATTGTTGAGGGACCTTATCTCACAGGTGACCCAGGGTTAACTGATACTGTGGTTTGTAGCCTATAAATCTCTGGCACTGTTCCAGATGTCATTATACTAGCTTATTAAATCACCTAGCTAGCTTGAGGTGCACAGGTGCCAACAATTGAAAGTAATTGCAAGGGACACCTTCCTGCTGAGAAGGTGAGTCAGTTTATGTGCAAAACTCCCTATCTTATGTAATAGTGATGATGATGCAACAGAAAACCATATACACCGGCATTAAATGCCTGGATCAGTCTTCAATTATACATCATTGGTTTTTGTTGGATACAATATATCTGTGATTTTAAACTGCTTTAATAGTATATGCCTCTATAAAAAAGAGAGAGACTGAGAGATCTCAGGTTGCCATATTGTAAGATAGCGATATTTAAATAAAAAAAATGTTTTTAGATTAAAATTGCTAGGTAATGTTTGATAACATTGGATTATAAATGTTACCCATCTAAATAGAGGCTTAATGGTGTGGTGGGTCAATCCCTCCACCTCTGGAACCTATACAAGGGGAAGTTTAACTTAGCCTCTAAGCCCCCATTGTTAACTTCTTTTTTTTGGAGATCCCGGTTTCCCTCCAGCCTTTGGTATAGGCTCTGAATTTACGAACTGGATGGCTCTTGGCTTGGAGACCCTGGACTCTCTGTTACAGAACTACACATTCCGCACATTTGACCACCTCCAACAATCATACGCCCTTCACCGTTCCGAATTTTATAAGTATTTACAAGTCAGGCACTTTTTTCTCCAGCATTTTGACTCAAAACGTAGATTCCTCCAAAATGCCTTTCAAAACACTCTGTGGAGAGGCCTTGAGAGACAGGGGAACTACCTCCACCCTATACAGATACCTCAATGACTATGACACAGCACTTAAAACGACAGCCATGTTAAGTTGGGAGACAGACCTTTCAGATTATCCCGGAGGAAGATTGGTTGGATATGGTTTCCAACATGCAAAAATGCACTCGCTCAATTTCGGTGAAGGACACTGCCCTTAAACTGCATACTTGCTGGTACTATACCCCAGTCAAGTTGCCCCAATTCTATTCAATCGGTCCCTGACACCTGCTTTGGGGGGGTGCCATGATAGGGGCACGCTCTTTCACATTTTTTGGGACTGTGCAGTTCTGCAGCCCCTGTGGCAACAAGCTTCCTCCCTGGTGCTTCAGATAACAGGATCCCCTGTCACCCTGTCATATCAAGACATAAACGAGAGAGCAGCGCCTCTAAGTGCAATACCTTCTTTAATGATAAAGGCTTTAAAGGTAACGCTGTTGGCTTCCAGCGCAAGCCGGGACACAAAGCCGATCACAGACCGTCCACACGCTCAGCACCACGTCACTTCTGGGTCACCAAACAGGAAATGCGCGCGTTCGGATCATTCATGATCCCTCATCAGGCAAGATAGAGGACCTCTGTGATCGGCTTTGTGTCCCGGCTTGTGCTGGAAGCCAACAGCGTGACGGGCATCGGCTTCCTCTCCACGCCTGCCTGCACACCACCTGGTGATCCACGGATGATCCTTTCTGTTTTTATCCGATCTTTTATTCAATTTTTTATGTGAGTGTAAATTTACTTATACCCTTTATCATTAAAGAAGGTATTTCACTTAGAGGCGCTGTTCTCTCGTTTATGTCTTGGTCTACAGAGTCTTCCTGCTCCGTTTAGCCGGCTGCCTTAAATTGCACACCTCCTCCGGACTTTGCCCATGGACTTCCTTGGGACTTTCTTTCCCTCTGCCCATGTCTACCCCCTACATGCCAGAGTGGTATGAGAGCTATTTCAACATGTTTTGGTTAGAGTGACATGTGAGCGCAGTGTTATTTGTTGTTATGCATTTCACCCTGTCATATCAGATGTGTATTTTATATGCGGATCTTCCTGAGGTTCCCTTCCCCCACCAAAGATTAATTCATACACTTTTTTTGGCTATCCAATGGGCAATCGCTTTGAACTGGTGCTCTTCCACGGTCTTGTGGACACAGATACTTTCCTGTATGCACTCTATTAGACTGATGGAAAAAGTACACCATACCCTCATGGATACTATGCACATCTTTGATATAAAGTGGAACAGTTGGCTGGTTATTTCCTCCTGAAAATTACTGACATGACTCTATGTGCCTTATTGCCATGTATTGACCTTATCAAAACTGATTCCCTCATTGATGCAATGTTATTCTTAGTTTTTATTTTTCTTGTCTTATTTCATTTTTAAGGTTCCTTTCTGTGAGACCTTGTACTTACCCTCGCTTTATTTTAAAACGAATAATGAGACATATGTAAGCCTTTGAATGATAATTTTTTATTCTAGTCTTCAGACTGTATTCTTCTGGACTAGTGATTACAATTGTTATATCTGTGGTACCATATGTCTAGTACATGCTTAAACTTCCAATAAACGTTTGTAAACATAAATAGAGGCTTCATCTCTCTCAAGACTCTTTGAAACCTGCAAACTCCAGAACCCAATCCACAAGTTACCAATCCCAGAGAAAATTATCTATCTATCTATCTATCTATCTATCTATCTATCTATCTATCTATCTATCTCATAATATTGTAGGGGGTCTTGCTCGGGTCTAGTGCTTTTTAGTGAGTTTAGACCAGCTAGGAAATACAGTTTTAGAATTCTTGGCTCACTTTTAAGAAAAGGTACCAGAAAATCACTCATAGCATTACTCTTGCAGGGGTCTTTGGCCACAAAACATACATTTGCCAGCCTCCTGGCTACCTAGACTTCATAGTCCCAAAGCCTGTTTCCTCCTGGTCTTTCCACTTTGTCTTGGCAGGCCATACATAGGTCGAATTCCAAACAAATATTCTTTTCAAAATCAGAAATTTCATGCGTTTTGTGATCTGATGATGCCACCATTGATTTTCGAAATTCGACCAACTTCCCCTCATGTTGCTACAGAAAATAATTTTTGTGGCCGGGAATCTTCTTTTCTTGCACTCATGCACATTCCTTTTTCTATTACATTTCTCGCACGATTCTCCCATTATTGATTAGAAAATCGTTTGTTTTTCAAAAAATTTCCAACATGCCCGATCTCTCAAATTTGATTGCAGCACGAAAATCGGCTGTTGCTGAAGCCCAATAATGGTATGAAATACAAACAAAAATTCTTAGATAAGATTTTCTATAGAAAATTCTTTCGAAATTCGACCCATGTATGGACAGCTTTAGTCACCTCTTCATCACATTAAATGCTCACCAGGGCTGCGCAGCCTCCTGCCTAATAACCCACTGGCTCTAAACACAAGTAAATTTCAGCCCCCCCCCCAAGTAAGGCCAGGCTAGATGCCCTCTTGGTGTTTTCCTACACACATATACGCTGCTCCCAAAGCAGCTTGTCTCCAAAGGAAAGGAACCCTGAACGGCAGACAGTCCCTTTGTTAAAAAGGCTGTGCCCACCTACACCTCCAACCTACTGGTCTCCTGTAAGACATGGGCATAGGGCCTTGCAAGAGACCAGCAGGGCTTCATCCCTCTTCAAAGCCTCCGGACCCAGAACCCAATCTATCTATCTATCCAGCTATCCATCCAGCTGTCTATCCGTTTAAGTACATCTATCTATCTATCTATCTATCTATCTATCTATCTATCTATCTATCTATCTATCTATCTATCTATCTATCTATCTATCTATCATAATATTGTAGGTTGTTTTGCTCCCATCCAGTGCTTTTCAGTAAGTTCAGACCAGGCAGGAAATATGGTTTCAGGGCTCTTGACTCACGTTTATTTAAAAGAAAAGTTTCCAGAAAGTCACTCATAGGATTACTATTGCAGGGGTCTTCAGCCACAAAACATAAACTTGCCAGCCTCCTGGCTATCCAGATGTCATAGTCCCAAAGTCTTTCTATGCCCAGACTTTCCACTTTGTCTTAGTCTGTGACACATGAAATGCCTACCTGGGCTGCACAGGCTCCTGCCTAATGATCTATTGGCTCTATACACCTGTCAGTTGATGTCCTGATCCAATCCAGCCCCCCAGGGTAGACACCCTCCTGGTGTTTTCCTCCACATATATACGCTACCTCTGCTGCAGCTTATCTCCAGGGGAAGGAACCCTGAACTACAGAAAATTCCTTGGTCCTATGACATGGACATGTAGTTAAGGACTTCATTCCTCTCAGATTCTTTGAAGCCTCTGGACTCCAGAACCCAATCCAGGAGTTGCAAATCCTGGAGAAAACTAAGAAACCCAATTTTCTCCAAACAGACATTCTGGAGCCCCTCAACCTGCATCCATGAGAACCCTGTGTGACATTTAATCCTGAAATAAAGAGCAGGAAAAGACACTCCAGGAAAAGATACTCCAGGTGAGTAGATCGGATGTGGCTAGCTGAGGTGGAATTCCTCGTGTGGGTGCACGCCCCGGCTCTCCTTCTGTAATTAGCCAAAAATAGAAGGAAATGGCATTTAATCTTCCTACTACATTGGCAGCACTGTCAAAACTGTCTGTCTATCTATCTATCTATCTATCTATCTATCTATCTATCTATCTATCTATCTATCTATCTATCGTGAAATGTGTCTGTATGCAGAGTACAGAAATATAGTAATAAATATTTTTTTTAATGCATACTTTTTTTTTTAAAACCTCTCAGTCTGTCCATTCAGGTCACAACAATACAAAAGAATGTGCTTTCTCGGGCACGGAGACCTGTCGCTCACATTTTGCCATCTCCCCTTTCTCTTTCACAGTCAGATTTGTATTTTTGGAAGGCGTCCATCTACTTGAAATACTTGCTGTGTATTGAGGCAGTGGAGGAATTGCATGCACGCAGGCTGCCTTCTTCACTAGAACCTGTTTGCCCTGTCAAGTGTCATGATGTAGTGCAAGAAAGAAAACAGCTACGAGCTCGGAGAAAGGTTACAGTTATTGAAATGAAGAATCCTTTGTTGGTTTAAACACTCCTCTCTGTGCTATCATGTAATTGGTCCATAAACTGGATGAACCTGACAAACAAGTCTTCTTGCTGTACTTGGTGGTATTTCAATTTTAGAAACTGTGCAGCACATTAAATTCCAGCCAGTCTTTGCTGGATTTTGCTTGGATACAGGTGGCGGAGACTGAACTGTATTCTCCAAGGAGAGCTGGGCTTGCTGCGAAGGCAGGAGAGATCTGTTGCTCAGCATTTGCCAGTGCAGGATGGATAAGGGTGCCTTACAAATAGCTGGACTGGCCCTGTGCTTCATCGGCCTGGTTGGGACATGTGCCGTGACGGGCATGCCGCAGTGGCGCGTGACCGCTTTCATTGGGAGCAACATCGTTGTCTTTGAGACTCTCTGGGAAGGCCTGTGGATGAACTGCTACAGACAAGCCAACATAAGGATGCAGTGCAAACAATACGACTCTCTGCTTGCCCTGACTCCGGACTTGCAAGCGGGAAGAGCCTTGATGTGCGTCGCGATCTGTCTGTCCTTTATGTCCCTCCTTGTCGCCATCATTGGTATGAAGTGCACGAACTGCGGTCAAGACAACGAACAGACCAAAGGGATTATCCTCTTAATCGCTGGAATCTGCTTCATCCTTTCCGGCATCATCGTTCTGATCCCAGTATCGTGGACGGCGAACAGTATCATCAGAGACTTCTACAACCCTCTGGTCAACCAGTCTCAGAAGAGAGAGCTGGGAGACGCCATTTATATGGGCTGGGCGACGGCTCTTGTTCTTGTCGCAGGGGGCGCCATCTTGTGCTGCTTTTGCTCCCCAAAGGAGAAAAAATATAGCTACAGTCTGCCTGCAAAAACCATGTCTAGCGCCCCCCGTCAAGGAATTGCGAGGAAAACATCAAGTTTGTATTCAAAAAGTCAGTATGTCTGAGACATGTAAAAATGCAATGACAGTCTAACAGGACTGAATGAAGAATGACAAAAATTTCCATCATTTTGAAGTTCTCCTGTACCGCGGCTCCTAACGCTTGTAGCTTCAATCTCTCTGGAATCTAAAAGTCACAGAGCGGTACGATGTCGCCATTTGTGGAAATTCTACAGGCAGTTGTAGTTGTCAAATTTCAAAAGAACACTGGTGGCACTTTTCTAAGTCCGTGAGGAGGTGGAATGTAAAGTTCACAGCAACAAGTGGTCCAAAGTAAACGTTTTTAAGGTGGAATTTATTCCTTTCTGTAACAACCCAAGGTCGCTTGCAGACAGGTGAAGAAAGAAGATAACTTACTTGAAAGTATATCCAAAGCCCAAACTTTTTTTTTTCATTTTGGAATAGGGGAGGGTTAAAGATTTAGATTTGTTTTGGTAATGTTTGTATTTTTATTTCTTTTTTCCAGCCATCTGTGTCCGATTAGGGAGAATTCTCTTCAATTCCAGTTCCGGTAAACTCAACATTAAAGCTGTGTACACATTATACAATATTCTTGTTCAATTTCCTTTAGATTTACCTTCAACTATGTAGTGCCCGGGCCTGCCTGATTGCATACACATTGAAAGTGTTTAGCTTTGACGTCATATTATATGGTTTAGGTCAATCTAAAGGAAAATTGTATAATGTGTAGCCAGCTTTAGAGCCAGTTCACACCAGAATCGGTGTTCCTGTGCAATTCCTGCACGTTCCCCTGCAATGAGATTTTGGGCTGAAAATTGCACCAGAACGCACAAAAAGTGCACTCATTTTTAAAAAAACCTGCCGCATCAAATCGCATGATACTGCAGTACTATGCAATCTGGTGCCCACAAATGCACTGCATTTGCGATCTGCATTTGGGGTGCCGTTAACAACATATTGGCACCCCAACAAAGTGACGCTGTCTGCACACTGCTTCTGCATATAGTGAACTCTTCTTAGTCTACATTCACGCCTGGGTGTTTAGAATTGCAGGCAGAATTACCGCAATTCTGGCTGCGATTTCAAAACGCTCTGCTAAAATGAGAAATCGCACAATGCGAATTTCAAATGACATTCATTTAACCCCTTCCTGACCAGAGCACTTTTTGCGATATGGCACTGCGTTGCTCTAACTGACAATTGCGGTGTCGTGCAGACGTTGTACCCAAACAAAATTGACGTCCTTTGTTTTCCCACAAATAGAGATTTCTTTTTGTGGTATTTGATCACCTCTACGGTTTTTATTTTTTGCGCTATAAGCAAAGAGTGACAGTTTTGAAAAGAAAACTTTTTTTAACTTTCTGCTATAACAAATATCCAAAAAAATAAATAAATAAATAAACGAATTTATTCATCAGTTTAGGCCAATATATATTCTTCTACATATTTTTGGTAAATAAAATCACAATCAGCGTTTATTGATTGGTTTGCGCAAAAGTTATCGCATCTACAAACTATGGGAATAGATTTATGGCATTTTTACTGTTTATTTATTTTTTTACTGGTAATGGCGGCGATATGCAATTTTTATCGGGACTGTGATATTTTGGCGGACAGATCGGACACTTTTGACACTTTATGGGACCACTGACATTCATACAGCGATCAGAACTAAAAATAGCCACTGATTGTTGTATAAATGTCACTGGCAGGGAAGGGGTTAACACTAAGGGGCGATCAAGGGGTTAAATGTGTTCCCTCACTGTGTTCTAACTGTGTGGGGGCTGGGCTGGCAGGAGCATGACAGATCTCACTGTTCCCGAATACAGGGAACAGTAGATCTCTGTCATGTCCCCTGACAGAACAGGGAACCGCCATGTTTACATTGACGGTTACCTGTTTTGCCTCTGTATTAGGCAATCGTGGGTCACTGGTGGACATCGGGTCCGCCCGACCCGTGGGCACACTCACGCAGCATGCGGCGGGCATGAGAGCGCGCCTCGCCGGCAGCGCGCGCCAGCAACTGTGGCTGCGTGAAACCGCCGTAAATATACAGCATTTCGCACAGGGCTGCCGCAGTGCAGCAGTAAATGTGCATGAGTCAGTTGGGAAGTGGTTAAATGGCACCTAAAACTGTGTTGTGGTTCTGCTGCAGTTGTCACACAATAAATCGCGGCAAACAGCATTGCGCAAAGTTTGTTGCCTGAAAGAAGCTCCTGATTCTTTTTTGGGCGACAAGCTTCATGTGATGAGGTTTGCCGATATTGCAATGCGAGTTATCGCGGCGATTCTGCCCCTGATTTCAAAACGCCCAGGTATAAATGCAACAGGTTTCGCCCAGTAGGGGATTAATGGTAGAAGTCTCATCACGAAGCCCCTACTGGGCAAAGCTATAAGGGGTTCTCCTATGGGTAGGAGACCATGCTGATGCCATTTTTATTCTAAGAGGGGTTCAGTATATGCAAAGGCAGTGTGCGGACATGCATCATTTTGTTCTAGTTCTCAATGTGTCTAATGAGCCAGTATTTAACCTGACCAGCACTTGCAAACATTGTGGCCGGTCAGCTGGGGTAAAAGATTGGGGCATTTGAGCAGATCGGTATCAATTTTATTTGGCTTCTGGTCTACTAAGTAAATGTATAGGCATCCACAGCAGATTGCAAAGGTGATGCGTTTTGAACGGGGTGCAGAACACGCCTTTCCTGCACTGCGTTCTGGTGTGTAAGTAAGAGAACTTCCAATGTGTGCAACAACTGTCCCCATGGGAGAATTTCCCCTCTATACCTGTTCTAGTGGCAGCTCAAAATTTTTATATCCCCTCACTTTTATTCCCGGTGGAATTGGTGATCAGCACAGAGAGTGAATCTCCCTGACGGGGACACAGACAGCAATGAAACGCTGACTCTAAATCTAAATCTTTAAAAAAAATGGTTTGCCTTTAGTTACACTTTAACTATTGTACTAAGTTACTGTTTATTGCATTTTTTATTGCATATTTTTTACTACACTGTTTTATTGTTCCTTAACATGATCGCTAATTTCTGTACATGTGATTTAGGTGTTAAGGCAAATCTTTCCACACATGAGTGAAAAATAATGAATGATGGATAAACAGAAACATTTTCTACCTGATATATAAAAGAAAGGACTTTCAGTTTAATACAAATTTAATGAGCTTGTTCGGTAGGAGGAAGAGCAATGTGCAAAGTGCAGTTAGCCATAGCAACCCATCGGAACCCTTCCCTCGCCAAGCTGGCCGCAGTTAATGTGAAGCTGATTGGTTGCTGTGGGTGACAGTGCTTTGCAGTTAGTTATGGATAAATCCATGCAAGGGTGACATACAGGGAACAGATACAGATTACAAAAGGGGAGGTTCTCACTGGGATGGTATTTGTTTTATTGTTTCATTGTCGTGGTGATTTTACCGTAAAAAAGCTCAGATCACTCCAGTGTGGCATTAAACCATTGCCGAAATGTATGTTTATATATTTAATTGCTAAAAGTTGGAGCTTTGCCTAGTAGGACAAAGCAAAGCGTGGTAACCCGTAGCAACCAACCAGAATTCATTTTTTATTATTTCAGTGGCTCTAAACTGCAGGGTGGAAGCTGATTGGTTGCTACGGATGATACACTGCATATGCACTGAATGCACTACCTTGTTGTATAAGCTTGTTTCATTGTATATTGTATATTTTAATAATTGTATGTGTTTTTTTCAATATGTTTGAAACAATGTACATGCTATTGATTTGTGTCCGACATGAACTATAAAATTATTGATAAAACTCACTCGCCTTGTTCTCATTGGCTGTTCTCTCTCTCACATGGGTATACAGTATGTGTATTTTCTGCATGAAATGATGGTTCTTGCTGGGAGATCTAGAAGATTCTGTGTAAAATATGCACCTAAAGTACTCTAATGTATGCATGCTTATATGTGTATATGTGCGTACATGTGTACAATCGGCAGATCTATGTGTAAGTGCTAGTTCACACCAGATGCAGTTCTGTGCACTTTTTTTCTGCACTAAAATGCATGCACAGTGTTTTCCATGTATTCCAATGGCTCTAGTTCACACCAGTGCAGTCAGTTTCCGGTGCAGAAAAAAATGTAGAGCATGCTGCATTTTCTGCCCAGAACTGTAGGTGGCTAGTGAATATTGATAGGGCAATACTCACACAGCGGGTTACACCAACTCAACAGAAAGGTAATAGCATCAAAAATGGTTGCAACCTTTTTTGGCGCTATTACCTTGCTGTTGAGTTGGTGTGACCCGCTTAGTGAGTATTGCCCTATCAATACCCACTACCCACCTAAATGTTCTTGCATGGTTTAATGGTCTTTGCATGATGGCAAAGTACCCATGTTTATCATTTGAGGACATATGTGTGTTTATGTCATCTCCATACATATGTATGAGCACACATGTCTGCATACACAGCTGTATCCTATATGTGTATATGTGCGTATACGTGTACAATCTGCAGATCTATGTGTAAGTGCTAGTTCACACCAGATGCAGTTCCGTGCGCTTTTTTTCTGCACTAAAATGCATGCACAGTGTTTTCCATGTATTCCAATGGCTCTAGTTCACACCAGTGCAGTCAGTTTCCAGTGCAGAAAAAATGTAGAGCATGCTGCATTTTCTGCACAGAACTGTACTGGGACATAGCAAATTGTGTTCGCACCACACGCAGTTCCGGTGCGTTTTTGACACAATTTGCTATGTTCCAGTACAGTTCTGTGCAGAAAATGCAGCATGCTCTACATTTTTTCTTCACTGGAAACTGACCGGAAACTGACTGCACTAGTGTGAACTATATGCTCTACATTTTTTCTGCACAGGAAACTGACTGCACTAGTGTGAACTAGAGCCACTGGAATACATAAAAAAAACACTGTGCATGCATTTTTAATGCAGAAAAAAAGCGCACGGAACTGCGTCTGGTGTGAACTAGCTCTAAAATCACCAGCTATGTTTTTTTGTGTGCGGCTAAACACAGCTCACATTTTCCTATGTAGATACAGCTGTGTGTATGAGCTAATTGAATACTATAATGCTGTGTTCAGATGCGCACAAAACTATCTGCTGCTTTTTTTTTATGCCCCTGTGAATGAGCTCTAATGGTGGCCGCTTTGTTTCCTTGTGTCTGGTCAATGTGAAATTCAACCAAAATGATCAAATCCACAGTCAATTGAATAGCCATAACTTTGCTTCCGGTTAATTTAGACGCAATTTCAATTGGATTCCATTGGCCAGCGCATTGCTGTACTGCTACGGTGATTTACGCAATAGAGCTGACCTGCTGCCAGCAAACGGTGGTGGCTGGTCGGTAAGTGGTTAAAATCATATATGTCATATATATATATATATGTCACCTTTAAAGACTGGATGTCTTTACATAGTATCCACCAATATAGGGGAACTTATGATCTTCCACTCAACATGTTTCACGGGGTAACCGCTTCTTCAGAAGTTGTATTGGAAGGAGGGATGCTATGTAAAGACATCCGGTCTTTGAAGGAGAAACTCATTTTTATGTCTTAATATGTATACATTTGTGTCTTGTTTAGTGTTTTGATTCAAAAATCTTTTGACTTTTTAAAAATTGGTGCAATAAATATATGATTTTAAACTGTATGTAGAGTTGTGAGTTCAGCGGTACCATGAAAGTCCTCTCTGCCTCAAAAGAAGTCAATATATTGAAGTGTTTATGGCCATAAATAGGGCACATTCACACCAGTAGGTCTGCATCAGGCTGTGTAATCTTCACCCATTGCTTTGTGTAGGGGCGGTGCAATGTGTTGTTATAATGCATCACGTGCGCCACTTTTACCTCCCCTCCTTAAGCTGCAAATACATAGGACGGGGGGGGGGGGGGGGGGGGTT
>BLSH010000513.1:992189-1006412 GCA_018402905.1 Glandirana rugosa
ACCTACACTACCGACTCGCACCGACCCCTACCGACTCGTACCTGTCCTTACCGACTCGTACCTGTCCTTACCGACTCGTACCTACCCCTACCGACTCATACCTACCCTTACCGACTCATACCTACCCTACCGACTCGTACCTACCCTTACAACTACCAATGTTCCTTTTCGACCTACCGGCGTGAGACGAAGTTGTGGAAATAAAACTTTTAAGGTACCGTCAGTGTGCTCATGTGTCTATGTCCATGTCTATTCGTGATTGCGCAAAGTGTAGTGTGTGGTACGAATCAGTATCGACTTTATGTAATATACTGTGTACATATATCTCCCCTCTCCTCGGTTAGTGTATTACTGAGTTGGGGGGGGGGGGGGGTGGGTAGGAGTACATTAATTCGTTCTTTATCTGGGGGTTGAGTCATTATGTGATTGGCTCCTCTCCCCTCTATATACATGTGTCATATAATGTATTTCAGCTATGACTAAGCATGGTGTGTGATGTGAAACGCGTTAGTGCTTATCTGTACCTGTATCTGTGTACTCGTGTGACTGCCATGGAATTTTCAAAATAAAGGTGTTGAAGCAGAGTGCGGCCATCCAGCTTTTCCTTGTAACCATCAACATTCCCATCCATGCTCAGCCATCCCATCCATACTCAGCCATTCCCATCCATACTCAGCCATCCCCATCCATGCTCAGCCATTCCTGTCCATGCTCAGCCATTCCTGTCCATGCTCAGCCATCCCCAGCCACGCTCAGCCATCACATCCATACTCAGCCATCTCTGTCCATGCTCAGCCATCCCCAGCCATGCTCAGCCATCCCCATCCATGCTCTGCCATCCCATCCATACTCTGCCATCCCTGTCCATGCTCAGCCATCCCTATCCATGCTCAGCCATCCCCATCCGTGCTCAGCCATCCCATCCATACGCAGCCATCCACATCCATGCTCAGCCATCCAATCCATGCTCAACCATCCCCATCCATGCTCAGCCATCCCATCCATACTCAGCCATCCCCACCCATGCTCAGCCATTCCATCCATGCTCAGCCATCCCCATCCATGTTCAGCGATCCCCATCCATGCTCAGCCATCTCCATCCATGCTCAGCCATCATCATCCATGCTTAGCCATCCCCATCCATGGCTCATTTATGCTGCATTCATGCTCATCCATGCCACGTCAGTTCTCATCCGTGCCACATCCATGCCACATCCATGACACTACAGTGCCCATCAGTGCCACTACAGTGCCCATCAGTGCCATTACAGTGCATCACAAAAGTGTAATAGGTAGCCAAATTTGATTTTAAATTCATGCCCCTAGAACACCTCATGGTGCTCCCTGCATGTTGGGCCTCTGTATGTGGCCAGGCTGTGGTAAAATCTCACACATGTGGCATCGCAATACTCAAGAGGAGTAGCGGAATATATTTTAGGGTGTAATTTTTGCTATGTACATGCTATATGTTAGAAATATTGTATAAATGGACAACTTTGTGTAAAAAAAAGTGCATTTTCATTTTCTTTCCACACTTTCCAAAAACTTGTGGGAAAAAAATGACATGTTCAAAAGACTCATTATGCCTCCTACAATATACGTTGAGGTGTTTGCTTTCAAAAATGGGGTCATTTTTTTGGGCGTTTCCATCGTCCTGGTGCTCCTGGGCCTTCAAAAGTGCAAGAGGTAGTCAAGAAATTATATGTGTAATTTATGTCCCTAGAACACCTGATGATGCTCCATGCATGTTGAGCCTCTGTATGTGGCCACGCTGTGTAAAAGTCTCACACGTGGTATCACCATACTCATTTTGCACAGAATTGCGGGAAACAAATTGTAACTTCAAAAAACTCACTATGCCTCTTATTAAATACTTTGTCTACATTCCAAAAGGGGGTCATTTTGGGGGATATTTGTACTTTACTGGCTTGTTAGGCTACATTCACACAGGGGTGACCCGACTTCAGCGCTACTTTGCTAGGTGATTTCAGCGCGACTTCAGGTGACTTACAACACAACTTATGCCAGACGACTTTTCCTGTGGCCAATCAGAGAAGGGAGGGAGGGGGCTGCCCCAAATAAATTCTATTCTTTTCACTGACAAAGTCACTTGCATTTAGATGGGGATCCGACTTGGAGGCGACTTCTATTGTATTCTATGGGCACAATCGCCTCCAAGTAGTAGAGGAACCTTTTCTGAAGTTGGAGCGACTTCAGTAGTGTACATTAAGATGGCTCCCATTCACATCAATGGGATTTCACTTGTCAAGCGACTTGGGGCGACTTGACGCGACTCAAGTCGGAGTGCAAGTCGCCCCTGTGTGAATGGGCACTTAAGCCCCGTACAAACGGGACGACGATCGCACGTACGATTGTGTCGAATCGTATGTTGGCTGTTGTATGTAGCATACTGACTGCACTACACGATCGTACGACCGCAGAAGAACGTTCAGGTGCATGTAAGTAGCATCCAGCCATTCCTGACTTCTGAGCATGCGTGTTTTGCACAATACAACTTGTTGTACCAACTGCTCTGTACACACGATACAACGGTCGTATGAGAGCTTGTTGGTACAACCAAGTTTTCTAGTCTGCTCATACAACTCCCTTGTACGACCGTCGTATGTTCGACTGTTCAAATCGCGCATACAAACGATCGATATCACATACAACGGCCGTTAATACGACCTGTTGTATGCGATCGTCCTCCCGTGTGTACGGGGCTTTAGTGTCTCAAGAAATGAGATAGGCCGTCAGTGCATCAGGTGTGATAAATGTTCAATGATTGGCACCATAGCTTGTAGAGTCTATAACTTTCACAAAGACCATATAATATACACGGATTTGGGTTATTTTTTACCAGATATGTAGCAGTATACATTTTGGCCAAAATTTATGAAGCAAAATTACTAATTTGCAAAATTTTACAACAGAAATGAAGAAAAATGCATTTTTTACCGAATTTTGGGTCTTTTTTCATTTATAGCGCAAAAAATAAAAAACTCAGCAGTGATTAAATACCACCAAAAGAAAACTCTGTTTGTGTGAAAAAAGGGCAAAAGTTTCATATGGGTACAGTGTAGTATGACTGAGTAATTGTCATTCAAAATGTGAGAGCACTGATAGCTGAAAATTGGTCTGGCTAGGAAGGGGGTTTAAGTGCCCAGTGGTTAAGTGATTAATTTGCTATATGTTTTCCCTACGAAAGGGGAGCTACCCTTTAGGCTGCATTCACACATGATCGCCGGTGGAATTGCCGTGATTCCCCCCGCAATTTCAAATGGCTGCAAAACGTGGGATGCGTATGCGGTGCCATTACTTCTAATGGCACCTCAATTGCGCTGCGATTTTGCCGCAATTGTCGTACGGTAAATTGCGCTGCAATCGCGCCAAATTGCAACACGCAATGCTAAAAAAAATGTTCCTTTGTGAACGACAAACGTGGCACGTTGTGATTTGCCACGATTAACCACACGTCAGCAGCCCGATTGGGGTGCATTGCAAAGGTGTCCTGCGTTTTGCTGCCATTTGAAATAGCGGGGCGGAATTGCAGCCATTCCACCCACAATCGTGTGTGAATGCATAAAAGTGGCTTGCAAAGGAAGGGAAGGCTGCAGGTCTTTGCTGGAATGCTCAGTCCAGCAGGAGCATAAACACTATGTGAACGTTGCACAGGGGGTTAAACCTGACGCAGGTGTACAGACAGCACTCTGCTATTATACTTCCTCTAGTCTATGTACAGCATTCTCATAGGAGATGATTACACGCTAAGCAGCCCGAGTAATGGAACACTCAACGAATTGTCATCCTGAAAACATCTTTCTTGAAAGCACATGCACAAGGCGTATAACAGAATGAATTATTCCTGATTTCAATGGAAATAAACCGCATGTACACCTCTCATTACTTTGTTTTGATTATTCTTTAATAAAAAAATTTAAAAAACGTATTTTGGTCTCCTGATTGCTTTCTATGCTGGTGACATGTTTTGCAGCAGAAAATACAGTGTGCAAACTCCCAGTGGGCCTGATGAGTGTCACTGCGGGGGGAAGTGGCTGGGAAGCGAGTTGATGCTGTCAGCCATGCAGCATTTTTGGAAGAACATTCTTTGATCTGACAGGAAGCGCTCTCATGTGGCCAGGCTGGGTCAAGCAGGCAGTTTTATGGCCGTGTCACAAAAAAAAAAAGACTAGAGAAATATGAAGCCATCATCACTAATTGTCTGGCTTTCTTGCTGCAATGCTGATCTGAATCAAGCACATAGAGTCTTAATAATGTCATAAATTGTTACTAAGCTCACAAGAGTAAAATCAGCCTGTATATGCAGTAAAGCATGCTTGTTATACTCACTGTGGATTGCATATAAGTTTGTATCTTCACAGGGTGGCGCTGTGGATACGAATAATAGTAGCAGAGTGCCACGTCCTACTTGAGTCTATGCAGCAGATTGAAAAAAATTGTAGGCACCAGAGTCATTTTTATAAAATAATACATTTTTATTTCAATAATGTTAAAATTCCAATATATTAGGAACATACAGTTGGCTTGCTACCCAAATTCAGCTTATATCAACTAAACACCATATCAAAGCCTTGTTTTGTTCCATGATGCATAGCTCCCGACTGTCCCAGATTTTGAGGGACTGTCCCTGATTTGAAACAAAATCACTCTGTCCCTCTTAGCTCCTCATTTGTCCCTCGTTTTGGTCTGATCTATAGAGTTGTATATAAAATGCACCTTTTTATGGTTCAAAAAGTGTTTCCCAGTGCTAATTTCTAAATTGCTGCATTTGTACATTTCAAAAGCCAGTATAAAGGAATAGTAGTGGTAAAAAATGCATTTGTGGGTTTAAGTAATCATTTTTGGTGTAATTCTCCTTTAAGGGGGTGTGGTAGGGGGTGTGTCCTATGCCTACATACTTTTGCTAATAGGTGTCCCTCCTTTCCATCTCAAAAAGTTGGGAGTTATGCAGTGGTGGCCCGTCCATACAGGGCCCAGTCCCCCTAATCCATGCGCCTGGACCCAAATCTACATGCAGGGTGCATGGACGCATGGATTCCAATGGTTTTTTTTTTATAGAGCCTGAGGCTCTAATTGGCTCCAAAAAAGGGTGGGCTCGGAGTGCAGAGCACTGCACCCTGTGCCCACCCAGTTGTGTGATAATAGCAAATTAATTTTCGCTATTGTCTTCCTGATTCTCCTCCCGGCCAATCAGAAAGCAGGTCCTGATACCAGATTGGCCAAGAGGAGAAGTGGTCGTATTGGCCACCGAGGAGGAGGAGACGCAGGAAAAGCAGTCGTGAAAGCCGAGGAGAAGGAGACGCCCGCATGCTCTACATGTTTCGTACCACCCGCGCTTCCTCAGGAGCTTGAGCAACAGTTCAGAGTAAGTGAAAATACAAAATGAGGATAATTAATATCTACTAACAATATACAGTTAACAGTAGCATAATTGGCATTGGTCGACAACTCTCCAGCCGGCACATGGGCTAGAGCATGCATGGGCACAGAGAGAGCAATAGGTGAATATGGGGACGCATGCAGCAACGGCACCCTGCCACCAAAGCGAAGAATGGTGTACAGACTACTAATAGAGTGGTACTGCACACTGTGAGTATATTCATAAAAAGTGTCTAGGTACTGCATCAATTTGTAGAAGGTTGTGGCCAAAAATATATATAAAGAGTATAGCGTGAGAAGGGAAACAAAGCATATTCAAAGTATGAAGGCTTAAATTCTATGGTAGCAGACTGAAAGGATTGTATTATTAAAATAAAGGGCCACCTGGAGGCAAAGTAACTATGGAGTCAATCATTCAAGTGATCAGATATCTATATAATGAATATAGTAAAGGTAGTCATTGGTAAACTGTAAAATAGATCCCACAGTGATCTTCACCTCCATGGGCACATATCAATCACCTAAATCAGATTGGAGTTCTGGGTGACAGAATGTTGGCACAACCCTAGTGAGTGGTTCATCTGGAAGAAGTAACAATATATTTGGTGTTATTTCTGACCTACCAAGTAGCCCACACAAGGGCCTCCCCAGCACCTACACTCCCTGTATTCAATAGGTAAATGTTTCAGAGGCCAGCCAACTATGATTACAGCGTCCTAGACAATAAATTAAATATTTCAGGTATGCAGCATGGTAGAAATCCCCATCTAGGGCATTAGTGCCTATTAATGGCTTCCCCATATAGATATAAATAAGCTCATACTGTAATAGCCATCTCCAACAGGTAAGTCTGGGGGCCCACAATGGTTTCCATCCGAGTGGTGTGCATCACTGGGTGCGATCCCACGCCCCATTTATGCACACGTCCCAGCGCTGGCAGAGGTGGGCGATGACATTCTGGCCTGGCCGCCCAGTCAGAGGGTCAGGGGTCCTGCAGCCTCATAGGACAGCCTGGGTAGAATGAAAACTCCTCTTACAAGCTTTAACCAGTGCTCGGCCAGACACTGATAAAAGTCGTAAGACTGCTATATACTGCTGATGAGAAAAGGTATTTAGCAGTTTATATTTACTAAAATAATTCCCATGTTCTGTGTACTGTAAGAGATATAGTGAATGCAGGCTCCTGGGGTAGTAACACTTTAAATAATAATGCTAAAAGTGGTTACATAGTTATATAGTATGTCTGGTTGAAAAAAAACACCCACTTCAACCCACTGAAAACAAAACACCAAAACACACACATAATAATATTAATAAACCCAAAGCCATAAATGTAATATATTGCAACTTACCAATGACTTGTTGTGGTGGCCGCATTCGTTTTATTTTCTTTGGCTTTTTTACCTCTGTTTTCACCAATGATCTGGCCAGTAACACAGCTCCTGTATTAGTTAGAAACCACTCTGGAAGAATGAGCACAGGAGGCACAGCAGACTGCAGCATTGTCAGTCTGGGGGAAGGGGAGTGTTAAATGTACTAGCCAATTTAGATACACTAACAAATTAAAACTGAACCTAGTTCGCACTTTATAAGCAGTTAAAACAACAGTTTTTTTTCCTCCCTTTGGGATAAAGGTGTTACATAACTAAATAAAAGCGAATCATTGTAAGCACCTTTGTCAATGGTAAATGTTTTGTCACATACCAAGAATTGGAAAAGTGCAATATAATAAATGTTTGCTTTTGGGTTGAATACCACTTTAAAGTATTTCAGTTATTGATAAGCATGGCAGCCAAGCACCTGGCATTTCCAGAAAAAGTTCAGCAACGCCCTCCCCCTATCTGTCCACAACCTCCTGGGACACATTATAGGTCCCAATAGACTGCAGGTCAGCTCAGGAAGTGCAATGCGACTCCCGTACATTCCGTACTCCCGTACAATTTGAAAGAAGCTGGACGCCAGCAGTAGGAAGGTGGCGGAGGCCATGTTGGTACACCCCGCACTGCTCAGTGCTAAACCTTTAGGCTTTCAAAATTAAACATCCAAACAGTATCACAGATGTCAATATACTATATTTATTTATATACTCTCACTTATCACGCTGAAATTCAAGATGTAGCTGAGTGCAGTAAGATGTCCACTGCCGTCTTCTGACTTCTGTCAGATTAGCAAACCTGGTAGCGGTGGAACGCATGTGCAGTAACATGCGCAGTAAGTATTTTTGGTAAGTCAGCTGACGGAACGTCAATTCCGTTTGCTGATTTGACGGGTTTTGTAATCTGGCAGAACACTGGCTTCCTACACTCAAGATAGCAGTGCCGGGGAAATTAAAAGACCAGAGAAGAATTGGCTTAGGTGAGGACAATGCTGCATTCCTGGACAGGTGAGTGTCTTTTATTAAAAGTCAGCAGCTACAGTCTTTGTAGTTGCTGACTTTTATTTTATTTTTTTATCCAGGCCAAAGATCCTCTAATGTTCACAGAAATTATTTATGTACATCACTTCTTGTCTCTGTGTGTCTGGGTCAGAAACCTTAGAAGAAATAAGCGGAAAGAGAGAGAAAGACATACTCTATGTTCTATATTAATCATGGGAGAGTTGTTGCTGAACACAGAGCAAAGTGCGGGGATTATTAGGCAAATGCTCTTATGTTTAACAGTTTATTACTGTTGCCCATAGTTTCTGGGCGTATATATACTGTACTGTATATCTAAAGACTGCTGACAGAAGCATCTGTCCTATTGTTATTATCTCACGTGTATAGTGCCAGATTACTAGGTCTGTGCTACTGTAAGTGTGTAGAGGTCACCTTCCTGTAAACTAATTGGTGAACCTGTTAATTGCAATATAGTTTATATACAGCTCTTGTTATTTTAGCTAATCCTGGTCTGGGATTCTTTCGCTAGTGTTAGCTCAAGGCTAAATAACCATCGAAGGCTGGAGCCAGTTTAGGCTACCAGTGGCCATTTCTGGAAGTTTGAGGTCCGGTTGCGTGAACATTAGACACTACTAGGGACTAAGGGCAGAGTAGATACACCAGTACACCATGGTTTCTGGTGCTGAAAAGCTGCATTCCAGGCTGGTTGGACAATGGCTGGAGGGTCTCCTCAGCTCCGCAGATCTGGTCTTAAGGTCTCCAACACCAGGATGGATGGCGCATTGTGATCATCCTCAGGGAGTTCTGCAACTAGACTTTAGTGCAACATTTATCTGGAGGTATCTCTATAATAACTACTATGTACACTATCTCACAAAAGTAAGTACATGCCTCACATATTTGTAAATATTTTATTAAATCTTTTCATGGACAGCACTAAAGAAATTACACTTTGCTACAATGTAAAGTAGTGAGTATACAGCTTGGATAACAGTGTAAATCTGCTGTCCCCTCAAAATAACTCAACAAACAGCCATTAATGTCTAAACCACTGGCAACAAAAGTGAGTACACCCCTAAGTGAAAATGTCCAAATTGGGACCAACGTGTTAATATGTTGTGTGGACACCATTATTTTTCAGCACTGCCTTAATCCTCTTGGGCATGTAGTTCACCAGAGCTCTTCCACTCCTCCATAACAACATTGCAGAGCTGGTGGATGTTAGAGACCTTGCGCTCCTCCACCTCTCATTTGAGGATGCCCCACAGATGCTCAGTAGGGTTTAGGTCTGGAGACATGCTTGGCCAGTCCATCACCTTTATCCTCAGCTTCTTTAGCAAGGCAGTGGTCATCTTGAAAGTGTGTTTGGGGTCGTTAGCATGTCGGAATACTGCCCTGTGGCCCAGTCTCTGAACGGAAGGGATCATGCTCTGCTTCAGTATGTCACAGTAAATGTTGGCATTCATGGTTCCCTCAATGAACTGTAGCTCCCCAATGCTGGTAGCACTCATGCAGCCCCAGACCATGACACTCCCACCACCATGCTTGACTGTAGGCAAGACACACTTTGCACTCCTCTGGTTGCTGCTAGGGATAGGCCCGCGGTTCAAGTCGAATGTAAGTTCGTTGAATTCAGAACATTATGGGTCATTCACAGGGACTTCGCCGCTGCGGAGTGCCCCATAATGCATAATGCGCGCAGACGGCGCACAAAACTCCTCCCCGTTGGGAAGGCTCCCACCGTCTGCACACTCTTTGCTTTGACAGTTTATTTATATGGAAGGGCGTGGCCACCCAGTGACGTAAGCATGTGACCCTCCCCCTCTGACGTCACAAGACGTCAGAAGGGGCGGGGTCGCTCGCTTACGTCACTGGGTGGCCACGCCCTTCCATATAAATAAACTGTCAAAGCAAAGAGTGTGCAGATGGCGGGAGCCTTCCTATGGAGGAGGAGCTGTTGCTTTTTTTTTTTGCGGGTCAGTCGCGCGCTGTGATTGACGATGGATTACAACGGGGGACATTTATTTATTTATTTATTTTTAATAAAGGACTTGTCCCTACTTGTCTCCTGTGTTTTTTTTTTTATACTTTTTGGTGAATTAGTAGGGGTATGATGTACCGATACTAATTCACATAGGGGAGGGCGTGATCTGGGGGCCCCCTATTAAAGGGGGCTTCCAGATTCTGATAAGCCCCCCGCCCGCAGTCCCCCACAACCACAGCCCAGGGTTGTGGGGAAGAGACTCTTGTCCCCATCAGCAAGCCCCCCCTGCCCCAAAGCACCAATACTCCACATGTTGAGGGCATGTAGCCTGGTAGGGTTCAGGAGGGGGGTGCTCAACCGGAAAGGTAGCATGCTTGGATAAGGGTCTGGTTTGGATGTTAGGAGGAACCCCACGTCAAATTATTTTTTTCATTTTGGTACGTGGTACCCCTTAAAATCCATACCAGACCCGAAGGATCTTTTACAGGCAGACTAAGGGGACCCCGCAGGCTTATCTTATTATTTAAAGGAATATTTCATTTTGATTGTTTCATTTTAAGCATTATTAAAAGTACTGCTCCTGAAAAAACGATCGATTTAAAAACTTTTTTTTGCATTGATACATGTCCCCTGGGACAGGACCCGGGTCCCCGTACACTTTTTTGGCAATAACTTGCATATAAGCCTTTAAAATTAGCACTTTTGGTTTTTCATGTTCCGGTCCCATAGACTTTAATGGTGTTCAAATGTTCGCACAAATTGTTTGCCTGTTCGCATGTACTGGTGCGAACTGAACCGGGGGGGGGGGGGTTCCTTCTTCTGGGACCTCAGCTGTGCAGACCAAGTTGATGTAGTGTGCAGCGTATGGTCTGAGCACTGACAGGCTGACCCCCCACCCCTTCATCCTCTGCTGCAATGCTGGCAGCACTCATACGTCTATTTCCCAAAGACAACCTCTGAATATGACGCAGAGCATACTCGCTGAATTTCTTTGGTCGACCATGGTGAGGCCTGTTCTGAGTGAAACCGCTGTATGGTCTTGGCCACGGTGCTGCAGCTCGGTTTCAGGGTCTTGGCAATCTTCTTATAGCCTCGGCCATCTTTATGTAGAGCAACAATTATTTTTTTCATATCTTCAGAGAGTTCTTTGCCATGAGGTGCCTTGTTGAACTTCCAGTGGCCCGTATGAAAGAGTGAGAGCGATAACACCAAATTTAACACACCTGCTCCCCATTCACACCTGAGACCTTGCAACATTAATGAGTCACATGACAACGAGGAGGGAAAATGGCTAATTGGGCCCAATTGGACATTTTCACTTAGAGGTGTACTCACTTTAGTTGCCAGCAGTTTAGACATTAATGGCTGTGTGTTGAGTTATTTTGAGGGGACAGCAAATTTATACTGTTATACAAGCTATACACAATATTTACAAAACTATGAGGGGTGTACTCACTTTTGTGAGATACTGTAAATACCTGGGTGCACAATTTTACCAGGACTCTTGTTGGCCCTTTGATTATAATACCAGTTTGTACATTGGTTGTATGTACTGTTATTAATATTTTCTTCTAAAAAGCTTGTCCTATATTTATACTAATTATGTGCATTGATATACTTATGGTTAAAGCTATATACTGGTTGCAGTAGTTCTTCCAATTATTTTGATTAGATTACTGGTAAATTTGCAGAAAGGGAAAAGGGAATCCTCTTTGTTCACAGCGGCCCTGTCCTGAGGGGAAGCGTTGCCAACTTTATTATCAATCCCATTCTTTCAGTTAGCAAAGGTTATGGTTCTCTACAGGGTTAGCACAACATTCTGTTTGTGAAGGACCATTTCTCATTACCCCACCCACCCAAAACAAGGCTACAGTATTTATCTTCTTCTTTTATGAGGTGGTCTTTAGAGTTATCATTTGAAGCTAGTGCCATGGTCTCTTTAAAGTGGTTATAAAGGCAGAGTTTTTTATTATATTAATTCTATGCATTAAAGCGGAGCTCCACCCATAAGGGGAAATTGGCTGTTGGATCGCGTGCGTACTAACGGTCAGATTATCAGCCAGCAGGTTGTTTGACAACCGTTGTTGGCCAATTGTTGTACCGTGTGTACAGGCCATAGAGCCTGCCAGCCTGTTGTCCGATAATCCGACCGTTAGTACACACAATCCAACAGCCAATTTCCAATTGTTGGCAACAGAAGTTGGCTGACAAGACTAGAAAACTTTTGTTGGCCAACAAGGCGTTGGCCAATTGTTGGCTTGTGTGTACAAAAGTTGGGCAACAAAAAGTTGGAAGTGCAAACACGCATGCTCAGAATCCAGGAAGTGTCCCTTTGTGTAAACCTGCGTTCATAATTCACAAACCACATTCACCTGAACTTCCTCGTTATACGCTTGTAACACGTCACTACGTTCAGCTTTGTTGGCCGATTACTTGACTACCGTCAGTACGCTAGACAAAACCGCCAACAGCCAATTTGGACAAAAGTTGGACATTCAGTTGTCCAACAATCTGCGTGTATGTTCGAGGCTTTAAGGTTTGACTTCATATTATATGGTTTTGGTAAATCTAAAGACAAAAATCTAATATTATGTATGGGTTCTCAGAGTCTGCAAAAGACTTGAGACTGGGACGGAGGTTCACCTTCCAGCAAAACAATGACCCTAAACATACAGCCAGAGCTACAATGGAATGGTTTAGATTAAAGCATATTCATGTGTTAGAATGACCCAATCATGGTCCAGACCTAAATCCAATTGAGAATCAGTGGCAAGACTTGAGAATTGCTGATCACAGACGCTCTCAATCAAATCTGACAGAGCTTGAGCCAATTTTCAAAGAATAATGGGCAAATATGTCACTCTCTAGATGTGCAAAGCTGGTAGAGACATTACTGCAGGGGGGGCTGGGGCAGGATCCGCAGGGACAGGTCTTTTGCTGGGAGGATCAGAAGATTAGGTACAGTATATTTCAATCTTGCCTTAATTTAAGAAAAGTACAGAAACACAACTTTAACCTACAAGTAAGCATGTAATAAGGCTTACATGTAGGTTCCCTGCATATCTCCTAAACCTGCACAGTTTAGGAGATATACAGTGTACTATGATGTGCCAATGTCATTGGGCACAAGCGCAGTGAAGAAAAGGCCTCTGTGCGTTTCCTTCACTGACATTGTGTTCCTTCACTGACATTGTGCCGCGATTGGCGGCTCCCGTGCGCATGTGCGGGAGTGACGTCACGCGGCTCCAGCAAAACACAGAGTCGGAGTCCGCGGCCCCAGAAGGAAGAGGGGTGAAAATGGACGCTTCCTACTGTGGTGACAGTGCGGGCTTCCAATGCAGGTAAGTGTCACATATGCGATGCATACTAGCCTATTATGCTTTAACATTGCAGGGTAATGCAGAGCAACGTAGAGGAAGTAAAACCCATCAGGGTTTACTTCCTCTTTAACTGCTTGCTGACCATATACTGTATATATACGGTGGCAAAGCAGCTCCTCTGCGTGCTCCTGCAGTTCCAGGTTTAGGGCACGCACACGCCTGTGATTGGACACAGCAGGAGCCAATCAGCGGGTCTGGCGGACACGATGTCCGCTGAGACCCGCCGATCATTCCCGAGAGAGACAGAATGGCGGTCTGCCTATGTAAACAAGGCAGATCACCATTTTGTGAAAAAGGGAGGTAGTGATCCTGTGTTTCTGCAAAGCAGGTACACGGATCTTTGCCTTCCCACAGTACAAGCACCCCTTACAGTTAGAAAGCACTCCCTAGGCACACATTTAACCCTTTGATCGCCCCTTATGTTAACCCTTTCCCTACCAGTGTCAGTACAATGACGGTGCATATTTTTAGCACTGATCACTGTATTGGTGTCACTGGTCCCCAAAAAGTGTCACTTAGTGTCTGATTCCTCCACTGCAATGTCGCAGTCCCACAATAAGTCGCTGATCGCCACCATTATTAGTAAAAAAAAAAAATGTAAAAAATTAAAATTCTATAAATCTATCCCATAGTTTGTAAATGCTATAACTTTTGTGAAAACCAATCAATAGTATTATTATTATTGGGATTTTTTTTACCAAAAATATGTAGCAGAATATATATTAACCTACATTTATGAAGAAAAAGGGATTTTATTAAAACTTACCGTAAAATCCTTTTCTCCGAGTTCACTGACAGACGCAGCTCTTCATGACTTTGTGGGGGTTTTATGTTCGTCCTACCAGGAGTTAACTAGGCAGGGAAAAGAAATCAGCTGGCCCCTCCCCTGGGGGCCTTCCTCTTTTCCTACATTAAAACCCCCCCCTCACAGAGGAGCTCTCCAGTTTGTACACAAGCCGTACCAAAATAGAGCCCAGAGGGGTGGGTGCTGCGTCTGTCAGTGAACTTGGAGAAAAGGATTTTACGGTAAGTTTTAATAAAATCCCTTTTTCTCCTACATTCACTGACAGACGCAGCTCTTC
>BLSH010000513.1:1009001-1029364 GCA_018402905.1 Glandirana rugosa
CCCGACCTGCGGCTGTCACCGTCGCGTTTGGTCCTTTCTGCCTTCTGTTCAGAAGGAGTCGGACTACCCAGCGGGGGTGGGCTAACAGTCCTTCCCCCTGCAGAAGCCCCCAAGCGTTTGGACACCGACCGAGCGTAAAGGCTGGCGACCCAGACGCTCCACCACAGGCGGCCCATGTCCTATCTCAAGTAGAGAGATGGGGGTCTGTCCAAGAAGGGTAGTTTGAATTCGGAGGGCGACCTCGCGTTTGTCCGGGAAGAGTCCCGCCACGTCCGAGAGAGTCTAGTCCCCCACTAGCATGGCCAGGGTGTTCCCCTCTCCAAAGCTCCGAAAATGAGCTTAGAGAAACACCACGGGTTTTTCCCGCTGAGGCTTAAGTTTGATGGGAAGAACCTGTCTGGGGGTAGAGAGATGAACTCTATCCTGTACCCGGCGGACACCACCTCGCAGACCCAGCGGTCGGAAATGCGAGCCAGCCACAGGTTTGCGAACCCCCGAAGACGTCCCCCTTCCTGACAATCGGGTGGGGGCGACCCATCAGGCTGAGGAAGACTTGTCTTCCGTCTTTCCTGGTTTGCGCTGCCACTGTCGGCGTCCAGCCCCTGCAGCAACCTTACTGGGACGGGGTCCCTTACTTGCCGCGGCGGACGCACGAAAGGGCTTCCGCTGACCAGACGTAGAAGGCTCCTGTCTACGGCGAAATTCACGCCTGCGAGGCTCTGGGAGGAAAGTACTCTTGGCTCCCGTGAAATCCTTAATGATTTCGTCAAGTCGTGAGCCAAATAGGCGCCCACCCTGGAAGGGAATATCAGCCAAACCTAGTTTGGAGGCGTGGTCACCCGACCAGGACCGCAGCCAAAGAGTTCTGCGAAGCCTAATGGCCGATATAGAAATTCTGGACAACAAGGGCAGAACGTCCACCGCCGCATCACAGAGGTAATTAATCCCCTGGAATAAAAACTCAGCCTTCTACGGTGCCTCCATGAGACGACCTTCAGTCAGGTCCGACTTAAGTTCCTTCATGCACTCCAAAAGTCGCAGCCAAGGCAGGTCGCACCGCGGAGCCCGCATTCAAAAACAAGGACTTCAGAAGTGCCTCTGTTCTTCTATCAGCAGGATCCTTAAAGGAAGGAGTCCCTTCCATAGGAATGGTAGTCGCCTTAGTAAGGCGTGCAATAGGCGGATCCACCGCAGGAGATTCCCATTTCTTCAGGAAGCTCTCCTCAAAGGGATAGCGTTCAGAAAAACGTGCAGTCAGTGAGGGGGAACGGCGTGGCTGTTGCCATTCACGGTATAGGAAATGGTCAAAAAATTAATTGTAAGGATAGGACTTGGGGGCCTTGGGGGGCCTGGAAGACCCGCACACATAGGCAGCCCGCGATTCGCCTGTTTGATCTAACTGCAGCGTGGTGCGAATGCCAGCGATAATGGTGGCTACCAGCACATTGTCCTGGTCAGTCACAGGCTCTTGGTCCTCAGTCCCCATGTCACCACCCGTTTCCTCATCAGACAGGTCCCCCGGGGTCCCTAAGACCCCTAAAGCCACTTCCGGCTCAGAATCTTCCCCTGAAGATGGGGGGGGAGGGGGCCGCTTCCTGGGGGCCCGCGGAGCGGCGCCCCCACACGGAAGAAACTCAGCAAGGACATCCCGCAGCTGGGAGAGAAAAGCCCCTTGGTCAGACTGCGTGGCAACTGAAGCCACCTCAGTAGGTTCAGCAGGGAGATCAGCCATTACAGGGATGGATGGATGGATGGATGGAAGGAAGGGACGCCCCACACACAGCCACACACCCACAGGATCCAGAGGACAGCACCCCACCGCCACCAGCCCAGAGGGACCCCAGCTATACTTGCTGTTTTTGCTGCCTGATAGCGCCAAAATCGCTCAGAAGAACTGCCTCTGTCAGCCGCCGTTTTCAGAGAGAAGAAGAAGCTGCAGCCACGTGTAGAATGCAGAGCATGCAGTGAAGATGGCCGCCAGGAAGCACTAGAGGGTGAGCACACCTCTCAGGCAACATGCAGTACCGATTATGGCCGCTCCGAGCGCTAGAGGGAAAGCCCCATAGACTGAAAATGTCCGCGGCTACGGCAAAATGGCGGCGGTCCGCCGCAAAATGGTGGCCGAAGACCGCATGGCGATGCTGGACGAGAAGGCTGAACGAAGGTACAGCGCTGGGGAGGGGGGTGGGGGCGAGGGGTGGCAGGGGGCAATATGAGAGGCTGATTCCCACCCGGTGGCTACCCTGGACAGCTACAGGAGCAGTGAAATAATTGCATTCGTGGACGTCGGGCCCTCTTCACTCCCCATGTGGGGAGGAAGGCAGGGCGCTCACTTACCAGTCCGACGCCACGGTAGCCACCCGGATGCAGACTTTCCACCCTTGGCGGGGGGTCGCTGCAGGCCCAGGGTCACCCTGCCAAAGGAATCGGGAAGGGGACCAATATGGGGAATCTCGCCCCGGGCCACCCGCACGGAACGGGTAAGATGCGGCGGGTCCCTGTGTTGGGGCCGGCTTCGCATCATGGTGGCCAGGTCGGGGAAAGTACAGAGCACGAAGACTCTCGATGCCCCGACCGGCTACTTGATAGCAGATCATCTTGATTGCAGAAAAAAGAAAAAAGAAAATAAAAAAGAAAAATGGTCACAATAGGACCGCAGTTCCCTATAGGGAAGCCAGGTCAACTCCTTGCGAACTAGGCATTGAAACTGGAGAGCTCCTCTGTGAGGGGGGGTTTTAATGTAGGAAAAGAGGACGGCCCCCAAGGGCAGCGGCCAGCTGATTTCTTTTCCCTGCCTAGTTAACTCCTGGTAGGACGAACATAAAACCCCCACAAAGTCATGAAGAACTGCGTCTGTCAGTGAACGTAGGAGAAATTAGATATTTTACCTTTTTTTGGATATGTTTTATAGCAGAAAGTAAGAAATATTATTAATTTTTCAAATTATCTATCTTTTTTTTTTTTATAGCACAAAAAAATAAAAACCGCAGAGGTGATCAAATACCACCAAAAGAATTCTCTATTTGTGGGGAAAAAAAGGACATACATTTTATTTGGGTACAATGTCACACGACTGCGCAATTGTCAGTTAAAGTAACGGAGTGCCGTATCGCAAAAAATTACCTGGTCTTGAAGGGGGTAAATCTTTTGGAGGGCAAGTGGTTAATAGCACAGCCTCATTTTTAAGTACACAACCCTCTTAGTTGGGACTTTGAAGGGCAAAAGTTCCACGGAAAAAATTAAACTAAATTTTCATAAAAGGTTTCATGTTATTAACAACAGCTAAAAATAGCTAAAAACAGGGTTTTTGTAGAGACCCCCTTGACATAAACATGATATACATTGATAATGTCATAATCACAGTACATATAAATCAAAAGAACAAAACCACTTTACAACACACTCCTACAAAGATAGAGTGGAATGCAACCCAACGCGTTTCCAGGTTGGATGTTATTTCTCTTCATCAGGGGAAGTGGTTACAGTCTAATGAGTATCTACAGCACATATGTCAAACACAAGGCCCGCGGGCCGAATGCGGCCCTCCAGGCCTTGTCATGTGGCCCTCGCACCCAGTTTTGCAGCCGGAATGTGGCAGAACTCCATTTTGTCACCTCCAATTTTCACCCTTCGCTTTTGCTCCCTGCAAGGTGAGACAAAGCCGCCTACAGAGGGAGGTAGTAGAGCCGGGCAAGGCATGAGAGAGATGCAAGGATGCTTCGGTGAGGGGGGTTGGTGTTGCACATTGTGCATATCGCACCCCTAAACCCTGCATTCTGAACACAGCACACCCCTGAAGTTTGTATGTAAAGCACTCCTGAACCCTGCACTCTGTACATAGCATAAACCTCGGTTCTGCACTCTGTACATAGCATAAACCTCGGTTCTGCACTCTGTACATAGCATAAACCTCGGTTCTGCACTTTGTACATAGCATAAACCTCGGTTCTGCACTCTGTACATAGCATAAACCTCGGTTCTGCACTCTGTACATAGCATAAACCTCGGTTCTGCACTCTGTACATAGCATAAACCTCGGTTCTGCACTCTGTACATAGCATAAACATCGGTTCTGCACTCTGTACATAATGTACTCTTGTACCCAGCACTTTTTACGTATCGCACCCCAGATACAACCGGCCCTTTTGGGGCAACCATATGGCTAATGCGGCCCTCAATTAAATGGAGTTTGACACCCCTGCTCTACAGTAAATAAAAGGAAAATGTCACTCACAAACAGACTTTAACAAATGTAACACATTGCAATAGTATACAATTTTCATACATTATAGAAAACCGTGGTTACCAACTGTATGAGAAGTGTCAGTATTTAGAGAATAGTTTTAAAATCTTGATCGACTAAAAGACAGGATGCTGCCGCAGCGCGCTCTGGACCATCCAACCAGGATGGAAAAGTGCACATCAGTCCAGGGGATCCAACAAGACGGTGGGGGGGCATGGCACAGCCTCCAGGGTGCATTGCGCTGCTTCCTCAAATTTCCAGTTGGGGAGCATGTAATTATAACTTCCTCTAAAGTCCCCTGATCCTCCCTCTCGGGACTAAATAACCTGACCCATGATACAAGTGCCAGCGTACTTGCGCACTCATCCACTTGCACACAATTGAGCTCCATATGACATTGCAAGGCACCGGAGCCACCCGAGAAAAGGAAACCTGAGATAGCAATCTTTGGACTGGCTGAATCAAGAAAGGAAAGAAGAAGAAGAAGAAGAAGCAGCAGATGAGGTAAGTGCCCAGGTCAGCTGCTATAGTTATTTAAAGAAATTCAGGGTTTTATAACAATTTAATCATTATTCTCTAGCCCTGTCTTCCAGAAAAAAAGAAACTAATTAAAACCTATTCTAAGATTAAAATAAAATAGAAGTCTCATTTTGCAAATGTTCGTTGAAGTCACACATCACTTCTGAAGTGTCTGGAATTTTTTGGTCTTACTCTGATTTCTGAGAACTTTTAATTAGGTCTCCTTTGCTGCCTTGCGGAGATGAGTGATGGGAATTTGTTCTGTGCTTTTCCAGCTAGGTTCACCTTTCTTGATAGTTTACAGCTGAACTCCAGACAAACAGCTAAATGAACAGTTCAAATTCCTATATGAGAACTGGTTTACTTGCCAAAAAATGTATATTTCTGTCCATCCAGTCCTGAGATTTACACAGCTCTGCCCCACTGCACAGATCTGTTTAGCAGGGCAAGGTATTTAATCTTCTTTGCTGCAGGAAAGGAACTGGGTTATAGGGTCAGATCGCTGTCACTTATTAAAGCTGATCTTGCCCCCCCCCACCGATAAAAATGTACACGCAGCATTGCTTGTTAACCACTTCAGTACAGGACGTTTATACCCCCTTCCTGCCCAGACCAATTTTCAGCTTTCAGCGCTCTCACACTTTGAATGACAATTACTCTCCCATGCTACACTGTACCCAAACAACATTTTTATCATTTTTTATCAAAATGTAAAAAAAAAAAACACTTTTTTTTTAGTTTCTATGTTAAAATTTTGCAAATATGTAATTTTTGTTCATAGATTTGGGCCAAAACCTATACTGCTACCTATCTTTGGTAAAAATAACCCAAATAAGTGTATGTTATTTGGTCTGTGTGAAAGTTATAGAGTCTACAAGCCATGGTGCCAATCATTGAAAATTGGTCACACCTGATGCACTGATGGCCTATCTCATTTCTTGAGGCCCTGAAATGTCAGGAAAGTACAAATACCCCCAAATGACCCCTTTTTGAAAAGTAGACATTCCAAGGTATGCTACTCATCCCGAGTATGGTGAAACCACATGTGTGAGACCTTTACACAGCCTGGCCACATAGAGAGGTCCAACATGCAGGGAGCACCGTCAGGTGTTCTAGAAGCATAAATTATGCATATGATTTCCTAACCACCTATTACACTTTTGAAGGTCCTGCAGCACCAGGACAATAGAATTACCCACAAAATGACCCCATTTTGGAAAGCAAACATCCCAACGTATATTCTATGAGGCATTATGAGTCTTTTGTACGGTTCATTTTTTCCACAAGTCTTCGGAAAACGTGGAAAGAAAATGAAAACGTATTTTTTTTTCACAAAGTGGTTAATCTATATAATATTTAGAACACATAGCATGCGTATAGCAAAAATAACCCCCCAAAATATATTCTGCTACTCGTCCCGAGTATGGCGATACCACACGTGTGAGACTTTTTCACACTCTGGTCACATAGTGGGGTCCAAACTTCAGGGAGCACCGTCAGGCATTCTAGGAGCAGAAATTTCACATCTAATTTCCTAACGATTCTATTACATTTTGAAGGCCCTGGAGCACCAGGGCAGTGGAATTACCCACAAAATGACCCCATTTTGGAAAGCAAACACCCCAACGTATATTCTATGAGGTATTATGAGTCTTTTGAATGGTTGATTTTTTTCCACAAATCTTCGAAAAACATGGAAAGAAAATTAAAACGCTTTAATTTTTTTTACACAAAGAGGTCAATTTATAAGATATTTCTAACATGTAGCATGTACATAGTAAAAATGAACACCCAAAATATATTCTGCTACTTGTCCCAAGTATTGCAATACCACATGTGTGAGACATTTCCACACCCTGGCCACATTTAGAGGCCAAAGATGCAGGGAGCACCGTCAGGCGTTCTAGGAGCATAAATTACACATAAAATTTCATTCATACCAATCACACTTTTGAAGGCCCTGGAGCACCAGGACAGTGGAATTACCCACAAACTTACCACATTTTGGAAAGCAAACTCCCGAGGTATATTCTATGAGGCATGGGCTGCAGATAGGTACTTGGGTACTCTGATGGGCTGCACATAGGTACTCATGTGTTCTGATGGGCTGCAGATAGGTACTCGGGTACTTTGATGGGCTGGAGACAGGTACTTGGGTAATCTAATGGACTGGTAAACGGTACTTGGGTACTCTGATGGGCTGCAGATAGGTACTCGGTTACTCAGATGGGTTGGTGACAGGTACTCGGGTAATCTAAAGAGCAGGTGACAGGTACTGGGGTACTCTGATGGGCTGGTGACAGGTACTCGGGTACTCAGATGGGCAGGGGACAGGCACTCTGTTACTCTGATGGGCTGGTGACAGGTACGCAGGTACTCAGATGGTCAGGTGACAGGTACTCGGGTACGCAGATGGGCAGGTGACAGGTACTTGGGTACTCTGATGGTCTGGTGACAGGTACTCAGGTACTCTAATGGGCAGGTGACAGGTACTCGGGTACTTCGATGGGATGGTGACAGGTACTCGGGTACTCAAATGGGCAGGTGACATGCACTCGGGTACTTTGATGGGCTGGTGACAGGTACTCGGGTACTCAGATGGGCTGGTGACAGGTACTCAGATACTCAGATGGGCAGGTGACAGGTACTCTGGTATGCTGATGGTCTGGTGACAGGTACTCGGGTACTCTGATCGGCTGGTGAAAGGTACTTGAGTACTCTGATTGACTGGTGACAGGTACTCGGGTACTCTGATGGGCTGGTGACAGGTACTCGGGTACTCTGATGGGCTGGTGACAGGTACTCGGGTACTTTGATGGGTTGGTGACAGGTACTCGGGTACTCAGATGGGTTGGTGACAAGCACTCGGGTACTCTGATGGGCTGGTGATAGGCACTCGGGTACTTTGATGGGCAGGTGACAGGTACTCTGATGGGCTGGTGACAGGTACTTGGGTACGTTGATGGGTTGGTGACAGGTACTTGGGTACTCTGATGGGTTGGTGACAGGTACTCGGGTACTCAGATGGGTTGGTGACAGGTATTCGGGTACTCAGATGGGCAGGGGACAGGCACTCTGTTACTCTGATGGGCTGGTGACAGGTACTCAGATGGTCAGGTGACAGGTACTCGGGTACACAGATGGGCAGGTGACAGGTACTCAGGTACGCTGATGGTCTGGTGACAGGTACTCAGGTACTCTAATGGGCAGGTGACAGGTACTCGGGTACTTTGATGGGTTGGTGACAGGTACTCGGGTACTCTGATGGGCTGGCAACAGGTACTCGGGTACTCAGATGGGCTGGTGACAGGTACTCGGGTACTTTGATGGACAGGTGACAGGTACTTTGATGGACAGGTGACAGGTACTCTGATGGGCTGTGGCAGGTACTTTGATGGGGTGGTGACAGGTCCTCTTTATTGGGGGGGTTGATCAGTGTGCTCAGTGTGTACAGTAGGTGGTAACAAGCTGTCACCGCAATCTCCCTCTCACATACGAGATGTGCAGCACCTGAAACTACGGATACTGGAAGCCAGTGCTAGCATTTCTCCTGCGGTGTTGCTATCAGTGTGTGAAGAGTGGGAGAAGAGGGTTGCATTGACAATCCAACACAATGGGTAGCACATTGAACACATTCTATAAGTTGTTTTTCTTGTGAAATTCTCAATAAGTTTGATGTGTCACATGACCCTCTTCCTATTGAGAAAACAAAAGTTGGATTCAAAATAGCCAACTTCAAAATGGCCGCCATGGTCATCACCCATCTTGAAAAGTTTCCCCCCTCACATATACTAATGTGCCACAAACAGGAAGTTAATATCACCAACCATTCCCATTTTATTAAGGTGTATCCATAAAAATGGCCCACCCTGTATTATAGCAAAAAGTAAAAAAAAAAAATTTTTTTTTTCAAAATTGTCGCTCTTTGTTTGTTTATAGAGCAAATAATAAAAACCGCAGAGGTGATTAAATACCACTAAAATAAAGCTCTATTTGTGGGAAAAAAGGATATCAATTTTGTTTGGGTATAGTGTCGCACGACCGCGCAATTGTCAGTTAAAGCGATGGAGTGCCATATCGGAAAAAGTGCTCTGGTCAGGAAGGGGGTAAATCCTTCCGGGGCTGAAGTGGTTTTAATAACGGCATAAAAGGGACGTATAAAATTTTTTTTGCAGGGCTACAGTATTCGTCCTGTAAATCTGCATGTACATTTGTTCTGTGCAAATAGGGGCAAAAACAAATTATAGGCTTTGATTAGACTTTTTTCTCTCCAGGTCAAATGTTATTCTTCAAAACACAATAGAGTGAATCAGAAAAATACCACAGTATGGCTACTAGATGTTGCTGATGATCATAGTAAAAAAAAGTATTTATTTCCTATGATCATTAGCTCTATCTAGTGGCTATAATGCAGTATTTTCCTGATTTAAACCTCCATGACATTTTTTGGTTTATCTAGACTTGTAGCTGCTTTTTTCTTGTTTATTAAAATGGAAACAGAGGATGGCAGAAGAGCAAATTAATAGAGGAAACTGACACAAAGTCCATATGTCAGCCAGCCCACAAACTCTCCATCATCACTCATATTCCCTCGGGGAGACCAGACTGCTTGGCTTTGTCAAACCTGGTCTACATGTGCGTGGCCAAACCAGATATTGTAATAACAATACAAAAAATAACTATTTAGCCTTTAACCTTTACAGCCACTTTAAAGTATAACTAAAGGCAAAACTTTTTTAGCTTTGGATAGAGTGGTGAGGGAATAGAGCAGATTTCAAGTTATTTTCTGTCTGCGTCCATGTTAGGGAAATCTTTCCTCTCCATTTTTCTTGTTAGAGTATATAGTTAGGGCTAATAACTATAATAACCAATTGCCATCCTGGACAAATCTGATACTTTGCGCCTGCATGTAAAAGTCTACTTTTTTTTTTGCAAGAAAATTACTCAGAACCCCCAAACATTATATATATATAAATAATTATATATATATATATAATAGCAGAGACCCTATAGAATAAAATGGTGGGTGTTGCAATTTTTTATGTCACACGATGTTTGCGCAGCGGTTTTTCAAATGCAATTTTTTGGAAAAAAACACTTTCATAAATTAAGAAAAAACACAAAACACCAATGTTAGCCCTATTTTTAGTATAATGTGAAAGATTAAATAGATACCTAACATGTAACACTTTAAAATTGCGTTTGCCCGTTGAATGGGGGCAAACTACAGAGCTTAAAATTCTCCATAGGCGACGCTTTAAACGCCTTTACATGATACCAGTTTAGAGTTGCACAGGAGGTCTGGTGCTAGAATTATTGCTCTTGTTCTGACGTTCGCGACAATACCTCACATGTGTGGTGCGATTGCCACTTACATATGCAATCGCATTTGTGTGTAAGCACGGTGGAATGGAGGCGCTTTAACCTCCCTGGCGGTAATCCCGAGTGTGGTTCGGGGTTAATTTTCAGTACCAAAAGTGGTAACCCCAAGCCACACTTGGCATTACACTGCAGTATCCACTTGCCTTGTCCCTACGATCTTGCGGTGTCCTCCCGCGGAATCTTCCACCTGATACATCAGAGTTCTGGGCTCCTTTCCCTGTGGGGGATTTCAAAAAAGCAGTAAAAAAAAACCCCAGTGTTGTTGGGACTTTCAAAGCGCAGTAACTAATGTTAAACATGTAAAATTAATACATTTTATTGAGAGTACAAAAAATCAAGATAAAACCACCATACAAAACGTATAGCCAACAATAGAATAAAAGTGAGGTTGTTCAAAGGCAAAGGTTGTCTTGCAGCTTGAAACTACTTTCAGATGCATGCTGCAAAATATAATGTACATACATTAATGGTTTCCCCCCAGTCCATGGAACTCCCATGTACATACTTTTTGGAGAGCAATTGACATACATTCATACATAGCAGTTTCCCATATAACATACAAGGAAGGATTACCTTGTTAGGCCATGTTCCAAACCTGCCCCGGGTCAAGGCCAACCCCACAATGCACAGCGTCAGCCAGTGTTGCTGAAACAGCTCCCTCAAAGGGGGTGCCAAGATGGTGGGTGGGTGGGGGTGCCCCTAAGACCACTGAACTCCCAAGGTAGGCCCGTCAGTAAGCCGACCAAGATGCCGCGGACCGCTTAGTCCCTGGCGGGTGTCCTCACAGTCGATCGCCAATCCCTAGAAGGGAAATGTATAAAGACGTGGTCACATCCTGTATGAAACAGCCAAAAAGACCGGATTAAACATCTAAGTAATGTAAGATATCCAAGATTTATCCCACTAGCAGGACAAAAGTATAATTAGAATTAAAATAACTATCCCATATAGCCCAAATGTAATATAGGGTGGCAGTCCGTCCCTGACATTCATACAACAACTAACCAAGCTATGCTTGGACGCAAAATGAGATAATAATCATCAACCATATTGGCCTGGCCCCCAGCATACTCAATGCCTAACATATTATGTTTGGAATTCAAAAGAGTGAACCTGATGGACCCGCTGAATCTCATGTGGGGAATTCAACAAAGTGAACCTGATGGACCCATTGGGTCTCATTTAGTCGGGTATAAAATACAGACAATTGGCCAATGCTAACAGCAGGTATAACAAGGGGCTATCCCCAGAAAACTTACCGTGCCATGGGTTTGTACAATGAAGCTGTGTGGACGGTCTGCATCTGGTAGCGGCGTGAGGATTAGATCCCAGGACACCGGCATTTATTGAAATCCGCGTGTGTGCGACGGACGTCACTACGTCACGACGGACGCTGAGGGGGAGGAGACGTGCGACGGACAAACCCCCGCATTACAAAAAAGCAAAGGAAGTAGGGTAAGAATCACCTCCCACCATGTATACATCCTCCTCTTTGCCAGCGGTAAGTCCCGCCCTAAGGGGCGGATCAGGAACCCATGGCAACAGGTATCACTATCATGGGGCGCCACGGAGAATAAAATCTGCGAGTCCCCCCAAGGGAGAGAGAGAGGAGCCCATCAGCCACCTCCGCGGCATGGAGCTTACTCTCTTTTTTTGCCTAAAAAATGTGTAGGGGCAAGGAGTGTATTGCAACATATATTGAGGCGCGTTCTACCTAGGGGCATAGAAGCTCCAAAAAGAGGGCACATGGGATTCCATGGGACAGAGAGCGGTCCGCACAGAGATACTATGGTCAGGACCGATAGCCTGAAGGAGTCCCCGAAGCGGGCGTGCACGGCCCACCCACCCACGACAGGGAACCCGTGGGGGGGAGGCGGGTCCTGCACGTCCACATCCCCGGCGCACCAAAGTGGCCAGGAAGAGAGCCAGCACCAGATGGCACCAGACCCATCCCGGCTCAGCAGATGCTGTCCCCCCGGGGGTAAAGGAAAGGACCCGGAGGGGGCCTTTGTGCGCCAGGTGGAATAAAGAGACACCCAACCCCCATAAGCAACATTGGTATGGGCAAACCAGACCCCGGAGGGTGTGCAGGCTGGAACAGAGACAGGGAAATCCAAGCAAAAAACATATTTGATCATTTGAAAAACATCAGCTCTCAAATTATTGGCATGCCACATGTTACCTAGCCACTATATCCCCAACCAGAAAGATAATGTACCTTATGTTCACAAAGCACAATCACATATATTGCCCTTACTCTGAGGTCATATCTGACTGATAAACCATCCTAGACAAAATAATATATATTAGACAATTCTATAGGTCTCGGTGTAGAGATATGGGTATACTACTCCTTCTCACAGCCTCCTGAACTGAACCCCTCCAAAAAGGGGCGAAAGCTTAGTTGTGTATTGAGGCCAGGGGGGGTGGTGGCTTCAAGTCTACTAATCCAGCGCATTTTGCGCTGGAGAAGGAGCTTGTTCCAGTCACCCCCACGGATGGACCCGATCCAAAATGATGAAGCTAAATTTGGGGCATCGGCCCTTATGGGCAAACCTGACATGCCTGTCCAGTGGAAAGTCACTGTGGGCTGCATTTATCGTGGAGACATGGCGATAGGCCGGTCCCCAAAACTTAAGTTTAGTTTTGCCCACATAAAAGCTGCCACATTGACAAGTTAGGAGATAGACTACACCTGGTGTTTTACAATTCGCAAAGTGTGCTGGTTTATAAGGGTGGCCATTTGGTAAAATAATATTGGATGACGTATTCATGTATTTGCAATATGGACATCCTCCACACGTAAAAGTCCCTCTACGTTTGCATGGATCTCCACGGAATGAATCAGTGAATTCACTAGTAACTAATTGGTACTTCAGGGATCTAGCCCTGCCGTATGTTATCGCAGGTTTTTTGGGTACGCATTGGCACAACACTGGATCCACACATTGCAAATGCCAATGTTTGCCTATGATTTGCCGAATTACTTGATGTTGGATATTGTATTGAGTAATAAGGCGAATGGTTGGGGATGGTGTCTTACATTGTGGCGGAAAAAGTAATGTATGTCTGTTTTGTTTGCATGCTCTCTTATAAGCTTTTTTCAAACATTTGTGAGAATACCCCCGTTGTAAAAGCCTCAATTTTAAAGCTTGTGCTTCCTTTAGAAAGAAATCATTCGTTGAACAGTTTCTCTTCAATCTTAGATATTGACTGTATGGGATCGATTTCATCAACGCACGGGGATGGGAACTTGAGGCATGCAAAATTGTATTGCCAGCAGTGGGTTTACGAAATAGATCACTCGACAGGCTGCCATCCATATTTTTATAAATTGTTAAATCTAAAAATGTTATTCGTGATTCGTCCCATGACATAGTGAAACATAAATTGAAGCTATTTTTGTTTAATGCACCCATGAATGCCTGTAAGGCGTCTACGGGACCCTCCCACAAAATTAGGATATCGTCAATATAACGAAACCATGCTGAAATATAGCTGGTAAAGGATGTCAGCATGTCGTCAGAGAGGAGGGCTCTTTCCCATTCCCCCAGGTACAGGTTGGCATATGATGGGGCACAAGTGCCCATCGCTACCCCCTGTACCAGGAGGAAATAGGGTCCATCAAACGTAAAAATATTGTGCGTCAGGATGAATTCAAGAGAATCCACCATGAAATTATGCAGCCTAATATGATCTTTATGTGTCTGGGAAAGAATGTGCCGAATGGCTGCAATTCCAAGGTGGTGGGGGATGGAGCAGTATAGTGCCTCAACATCCACTGTTACTAGGATTGTATTAGGTGCAAGGATAATGCCTTCCAACTGTTGGAGCAGATGTATCGTGTCCTTCACATACGAAGGCAAATTTGTCACATGCGGTCTGAGGTGCATGTCAATAAATTTACTAAGATTTTCTGTGGCTGATTCGTTGCCTGAAATGATCGGGCGTCCCGGAGGGTCCTCTTTACTTTAATGAATTTTAGGCAGACTATAGAAAGTTGGAATTTTTGGAAAGGGAATACGAATGTATTCCCATTTATCCTTATCAATAATTGACTGAGCAAATGCTTTGTCCACTAGATTAAAGAATTCTGCATGGTATCTGTCTATTAGATGTTTTGAAACAGGTTTGTACCATATATTATTATGCAGAATGTTCAAACACATGGACCGATATTGTTGATTGGACATGATGACAATATTACCACCTTTGTCTGATGGCTTGATGGTCAATTCATGTCTGCTTTTTAGGTTTTCAAGGGCTACCCGATCATTCTCGTCAACGTTTGTGGCTGCCACAAAAGCTGCTAAATTTATGTTGCTAGAGAGTTGAGGGAATTTATCAGATTTCTTTCTAAATAAAGGTAAGGCTTTTTGCGAAGTTTGTGTAGATTCTTTCATAATGTGCTCTACTAGAAGGGACTCTAGGTCGATCATGTCAATTAGGTCAGTATCTTGTTCCTCCATTAAGGTCAATAGTTCATAAAGGTCCTCCCCCGGAGACACCACATTGGAGGGCCTCGGAGAAGGGCCACCGGCGTGGTAGCTGCTGAGGAGGACCTTTCTAGCAAACAGGTGTAGATCCTTTATTACCTCAAATTTGTTGAGTTCAGCCTCAGGGCAAAAATTCAGGCCCAGAGCAAGTAGATTAAATTCCTCCTCTGTGAAAGTGTGGTTAGATAGATTAACAATATTATGTTGATCTCCAGTATCGTGTACTTTTGCATATTTCTGTGATGCTAAGTGTTCGGTGAGTTGTCGTGATTGGGGACGGAAAAGGAAGGTGTAGAGGTGACTGTGTGAAAATTAGAAGAAGAGGTGGAAGGGAGTGAAGCACCTGTGGTGACATGAGAAGTATTAGAACCAACACCAGAATTAGAAGCAGTAGACTGAAATACAGATGAACCACCTTTACCCAAGGAGCGAAAGGACGACAGTATAGAAGATTGTTGCATGGGGGTGGATTCAGTGCTGCGTTTTTTTCTTATATCCGGATCTTCTCCCGAACGTGTACGTTTCATCTTTTTGGTTAACCAATTGCCATCCTGGCCAATTCTGATACTTCGCGCCTACATGTAAAAGCCTACTTTTTTTTTGCAAGAAAATTACTCAGAACCCCCAAACATTATATATATATATTTTAGCAGAGACCATATAGAATAAAATGGCGGGTGTTGCAATTTTTTATGTAGCACGGTATTTGCGCAGCGGTTTTTCAAATGCAATTTTTTTGGAAATAAACACTTTCATGAATTAAGAAAAAACACAAAACACCAACCTTAGCCCTATTTTTAGTATAATGTGAAAGATGATGTTACACTGAGTAAATAGATACCTAACATGTAACGCTTTAAAATTGCGTTTGCCCGTTGAATGGCGACAAACTACGGAGCTTAAAATTCTCCATAGGTGACGCTTTAAACGCCTTTATGTGTTACCAATTTAGAGTTGCACAGGACGTCTGGTGCTAGAATTATTGCTCTTGTTCTGACATTCGCGACAATACCTCACGCTTTAACCTCCCTGGCGGTAATCCCGAGTGTGGTTCGGGGTTAATCTTCAGTACCAAAAGTGGTAACCCCAAGCCACACTGGGGACTACACTGCAGTATCCACTTACCTTGTCCATACGATCTTGCGGTATCCTCCCGCGGAATCTTCCACCTGATACATCAGAGTTCTGGGCTCCTTTCCCTGTGAGCGCCAGGACACGTGGGGGGGGGGGGGGATTTCAAAAAAGTACAAAACCTAACACACACAATACATTGTAATCTGTTATGATTACTATACTGTATCAAATCATTTGACCTCAGTTTTGTGCCTAGTGCTTTGTCCAGTACTTTTACCATTTTTTCTGCCACTCTTTCTGCCTGGAAACTTGATTATGTCCATGGCATCCAAAAAGCGTCCCTTTACATCAAAAGCATTTTTGGACAAGCTAGAAAACAGTGATAGTGAATTAGAATCACTTGCAGAATTGAGCGCTAGTGATTCGGGGGGAAATTCGTCATCAGACACTGAAAGTGACGACAGTGACAATTCTGCAACTGAGCAAATTTCAGGTTTTTTTTATTTGATTACACTATTGAATACATTTTATTATTATTATTATATTTTTATAAGTATTCATACTTATTTATTATATTATAATTTATGATTTCAAACTTTTTCATACCTGGGATGTCTACTAGACTCTTTTTTGGACAGATTTAAGTGAGTTATTCCTAAGAATTACAGGCCTACAATATAAAACAATATATTTCCATGCAACACAATGTCCTGCTTTGACAATCACAATATTGACATAATCAGACCACCAGGGAGGTTAAATGTTTTTATTTATTTATTTTATACAAAATATTTTTTTTACACTTTTTTTTGTACTAACTTTATTGTTATCACAAGGGATATACAGCATCCCTTGTGATAGCATGGGTCAGGTACTCCATTAGACCCCAAATCTCTCCTCTGACCTCCCACACAACCGATCAGACACAGATCGGTCTGATCAGTTGCTTTCTGGGCAGCTGGTGTTAAGGTTGCCACATCATCCCATTAATCCAGGACACATATGAATTACACAGGTTCTGTGGCTGATTAAGGTGGTAATTAAACTCACTTGGTGCCTTATCTGTATTAAATTAGCCCCAAAACCTGTGTAATTCATATGTGTCCTGGATTAAAGGGATGATGTGGCAACCCTAGCTGGAGGCGGAACCGGAAGTGATGAATTACTCGTCGCTCCCAGTTTCCAGGGTTACAGAGAGAGGGGAAGGACGTTAGTTCCTCTCTCTCTCTCTCTGTACAGGGCAGCCATTGCAACAGGCCGCATTGCTCACGGCCTCTGTGATGGGACACGAGAGCCCGGGAGAGGCATCGGCGGGTGGGACCCATGTCTGCCACCCGCAGAAGTGATCAAGTGGCTAATTAGCCACTCACATCACTTCTGCCTTCCTCAGAATAGCCGGCTGAAAAGATTGATACCAGGATGATGCCTGTAGGTTCAGGCATCATCCCGGTATAACCACTGCAACCAAAGGATGTCCATTTATGTACCTTGGGCGGTAAGTGGTTAAACTTACTAACAATAGTAAACTTATTCACCCTGGAGAAGAGATGCCCAAGAGGAGATATGATCACGATTTACAAATATCATGTTATAAAGCATTGCGAAAACTGTTGGCACTTGGTTCTTGTATTTTAAAGCGTAACATGTTTGGGATCTCTTTACTCGGCGTAACTTCATCTTTTCTTATTTACAAAAAAATTGGGTATTATATTGTGTTTTTCTGCATTACAATTCATTAAGGTGTATGGTTTTAAAAAAAATGTGTTTGAAAAACAGCTGAGCATATATTGTGTGATATAAAAATATGTAACACCCAATATTTAATTCTCTAGGGCCTCTGCTTAAAACATATATAATGTTTCGGGGGTTAGAAGTAGTTTTCTAGTAAAAAAAAAAATATTTTTTTTACATGTAGGAGAAGGATGTCAGAATTGGCCAGGACTGGAAGTGGTTAAAATCTGATTTTATCATCTCACCCCAGAAACTACATTGTGGTATTTGTTCGTATTTTTTTTTTAGCCAACCTGGTTGCATTTAAGGATTTAATGTGTTTGTGTCACTATAAATAAAGAATTAAAAAACAAAAACCTAATTTTCTCTCTGTGGTTTCTATCACATTTATATCTTCCCCTTTTCCCTCGATCTAGGCGACACACCACATCAAGAGTGCCACATGAAATTCCATCGGAGTGTTGTTGGAAGTTGAAGTCCACTTTGGGAAATGTCTGTACACTCAGCATATTCAATGGACAATGAGCATGCTCAGTCAGACTATATGGAATTCCAAATGGTTACAATAATTTTCTGTGACAATAAACTCTATACAGACATGAATCACCAAGGCTTGGCCAATTAGACATAAATTATTAAATCCTTCATAAACAAATTCCATTAGGGTCATGTTTTATTCAAGGTTACAGTGTAGCATGCATGTTAAGTTTCAGTGCTGTAATGTCATGTTTTACAGTCAAAAAAAAGAAACAACAAAAAAACTTGAACCTATGCAATCACTTTAATTTTAAAGGTGAATCATTTTTAACTTTCACTTTCAGAACATAAAATTAAATAATTACCATCTATCTCTCCCCACATCTATGTGTTTTTTGTTTTAGATATAGTATAAAATATTAAAAAAAAAAAGTGTCAGGTTACTATTGCTGGTTGTGCTCTTTTGGAAATGAATTATCTCCCACTGACAATGGACATCAGGAAAAATACAAAGGGGGAATCGCTTATCAGCGGAACAAAGATGGCATTAAAAACTTAACAGGGGTTCTAATCCTTGCAAACTCTCTCTAAAATGTTATCCACTATGTAGGAAGGGGTTACTTCTCCTTAACTGCACAACCCATCCTGTAGGTAGAAAGTGAGGATTTCCCTATACTTGGTAGATGGGAAAGTCTAAAGCCTCGCACACACACTTCGATTTTCGGACAACTGAGCCTCTGATTTTTTGTCAGAAGCGCGTCCATGATTTTGTAGAGCATACTGACTATCGGAAATTTTTCACCTGACAAAAGCAAACGTAGTGACCTACTAGGAGATTATAAAGAGCAAGTTCATTTTTGGTGCATCACCCTTTGGGCCGCTTCCGCTAATTTGATGCAGTGGGCAGGGCCGGGGGGTCCCCTGCTGACATCAGTCAGGAGGGGAGGAGGAGAGAGGCGGCCCCGCCCACTGCATCTGTCGGGCAGACAGAGGAGAGAAGCAACGGATCAATCAGCGCAGATCAGCGCTCAGTAAAGCAGGTATATACAGCGTTATTTTCCTAAAGAACTGTCATAGGGGGACACTACAGTAGTAAACAGAGCAGACTGCAATAAAAATACACTAATTTAAGCACCCAAACAGGAGGGGGCGGTGCAGACACGGAGCTGTCATGTAGAGGGGGGGGGAGCACACAGGACACACAGCGCAGGCTGCGGATGATGGAGACACACACTGACTCCGATGTCACAGCTTGGCAGCCATGATACTTCGGAGTCAGCACAGAGAGGGGAGAGCAGAAACTGGCAGGATCAGCAAGGTATTATAGGTGTTATAATGGGCCAAATGACACAGCACAAGCTCTGTGCTGTATAAAATGCTTTAAATGAGCAGGATCTTTATTTTTTTGGGTTAACAAACACTTTAAAGAGCTCCAACTGCCGGTGAAGACTACTGCAGGCCCAGTGTAAACATTGCTGTTACCATTAATTAAAGGGCCCCATCTTACTCCTATTCTATCTGGTCTCTCATTAGGACGTCAAGGTTTTATAGGCCGGCCTGGAATTTCCCCTTTAGCATGGTATCATCTTGCAGTAACTAGTGGATTCTTTATAATCACCTGTTTTATCCTCTAACTGTTATTCCAATGCACATATGCATATCCTGTATCTGTGTTATTGAACTGTAATCAAGCTGTTTCTTTCGGAGATTTCTCCCCTGAGTCTTGGCTGTTGTCCAGGTCTCAATTGATCAGAGCCCCTTTGCACACATATCTTTATTCCAGTAAAAACTAAGAGAATATCTATCTAACCTGTGTTGGAGTGTCATTTAAAGGTGCCTGCAAAAAGATGTCGGAATCCAGAGTGTTAGGTGGGCTGGAGAGTTTGCAAGGTCAGGGCGGTTCAGAGGAACAGGTAATTCTAAGCAGCCCTCAAGGTGGCAGTGTTACAAATGCATGTACAAGCTATTGGGATCTGAGCACAGGTACAGTCCTGCTCACCATTATTGGCACCCCTTCATGTTTTGCATAACTGAGTGAATGTCTTCAGAAATAAATGGAAATGTACCAAATTTATATCAGCAGGATCTTTTAATTGGAGGTCCAAAGTAATTTAACAAAGACAATTGTTATTTCAACATAGATATTGTAATTATAAAGAAAAAACAGAAAACCAGCATGTGCACTAATATTGGCACCCCTCCTTAATATTTGGTTGCACACCCTTTGGCAGCGATGACAGCCTCCAAACGTTTCTTATATCCATCGATAAGCTTCTTGCACTTCTCGGGTGGCATTTTCTCCCACACTTCCTTTGCAATATGCTCAAGCTCTTGAACATTTGCAGGGTTCCTTTCTCCAATGGCAGTTTTCAGCTCCCCCCAAAGATTTTCAATTGGATTTAGATCAGGACTCATTGCTGGCCATTTTAAAACAGTAAATT